>SMGU01009761.1:0-10497 GCA_004348175.1 Puccinia novopanici
GTAAATACATAGTTCAGATGATGAGAAACCATAAGTGCATGAGAAAATATAAGATATAAAAATAGGAAAAATAATAAAATAAAACTATGATTAATAAAAGTCACAACACTCCCCCCCTCATCATCTGCAAAGAAATTGAAATTCGACAAAAAACAAAAAACAGCTAAAAGCAAGAAGAAAGACATGCTTGAAAAGACAACAAAAAATATGAGAAGAGGAGAAAAAGAGAAACAGAACAGGTGACAAGTAGAAGAGAGAAAATGAGACAAAGTGGCATGGGGAAGATCCAGAATGTCGAGTAGGATGCTGACTAGCCGGCTCCAAAACGAGAAAAACTGATCAGAAGGATAAAGTGTGTGAAGTCAATATCTGAGGGAATCATCCAATGTCTTCCGTAGGCGATGAAGAGAGACAGACAATCACGGGGGGTGTATGATCATCGCAGCCAGCGCATACTTCCCCCCCAATACTTGCCAAGATGTGAGACGCGGACCTCAGTCCCGTCTGGTCCAAGAATTTTGAAACAAGGCGCCAGCCCAACGCCTTGGTGAAGATTTCGGCCAACTTATCCGCCGTCGGAATCCATTCAAGACAAACTTTCTTCCGGAACAAGAGTTCATTGATCACATGGAACTCCCTGTCGACATGTTGATGCTCCTTGCGAGTCCCACAGTCCGAGCTGATTTGAACTGCCGCCTTGTTGTCGCAACGGAGTAGGGGAGGAGGGATAATGACGAAGTTGGAAACAATTGACAACAGAAAAGTTGCATCCTTGGAAGCAAAGGACAAAGCCATGTACTTGGCCTGACACGTCAACCGAGCACAACAGGTCTGACGTTTGGAAGACCAGGAAACTGGCACACCCCACGCTAGGGAAATGAAGCCGTGAACTGAGCGAGCCCCCTCGCCGCCCCAATTAGCGTCGACAAAGGTGGTGATGTCGGAAGGAGAGTCGTCGGAGGCAATGACAGGAAGAGAGAGACTTGAGGAATACCGAACATAGGAAATGAGATGTTCCAGAGCTGCCCAGTGCGTGGCATCAGGTTTCATCGAGAACCTCGCCAAGAAGTTGACTGCAAAAGCAATTTCAGGACGGGAACCCTGAGCCAGATAGAGTAGACAGCCGATGCGAGAAAGATATTCAATGTCAAGAGACCCATTGGAGGGGTTGGACAAAAGATCAGAGGATTGAATGGGGGTTCGAGTTTTGATGGAGGATGGACTCAAGTTGATGATCTTGTTGACGAGCATCGGTTGGTCAAGATGGAAACGACCAGGAACTTCACGAACACGGACGCCAATGATGCTGGCCAGCCGGTCATCCCACTTCAAATAGAGCACAGACGCCAGAGAATGCTTGAGAGAAGACATTAAGTCCTTGGAGCTGGCCGTGAACAATCCATCATCAACATGGATCCACAGAAACGCCTTGCCTTGAGGAGATTGGTAGGTGTATGTCGACTGGTCTAGTTTGAGGTTGGGAAAAAAACCGACTTTTGCAAGCTGAGATTTGAGGTGCAGCCACCAGCAGCGAGAAGCCTGGCGGGTGCCATATAAAGCCTTCCAAAGTTTGAGAACGCAACCACGCTTGATGTGGACTCCAGGGGGAGGACGGATGTAGACGTCATGATCAATGTTGCTGTGTAGGAAAGCACTGCGGACATCAAACGAGGCGACAGGCCAGCCTAGACAAGAAGCCATGGCAAGAAGCAGACGAAGAGAGGAGAAAGTGGGAGTGGGAGCAAAGGTTTCGCTCACATTCACCCCATGAACTTGTTTGAAACCTTGTGCAACGATCCAAGCCTTGAACTTGATGATCTCGCCATCCTGACTTTGTTTCAGTGCAAAGACCCAGCGGCAAGTGAGAATTTTGGTCGCCTCATGTTCCGGAACCTCCTCCCAGACCCTCAATTGGATCATCATCCCAACTTCTGCGTCACAAGCAGCCAACCATTCAATGCTGAATTCCGACTTAAGAGCTTGGGCGTAAGTGTCAGGCGCATCGGAATAGAGAGAGGCATGAGCAGACAGAGAGGAAATACACACATCTTGAATTTCAAACTCCTTCAGCTGAGTAAAGTCCCCCAGCGCGCTAACACGAATGGCTGATAGATCGGCGACCAAACTCTTGAAGTTGGATGGCTGACAGGGCAGTTCCTCTTCATGGAAGATGACCAAAGCCCCACGACACAACTTGTTAGACGCGGGATCCCAGAGAATCCAACCGTGTGACTTGTCCGAAACCCCAACATGAATCAAAGGAGTTGAGCGTGGGACAAATTGCTTGGTGTGAGTCGCATCATGAAGATATGCCCAACACCCAAACACTTGTACCAGATTGAGGGCTGGAGACTTGCCGATAGCCAGTTCAAAAGGAGTCTTCGAAGCTCCGGCATGGACAACCCTGTGGAAAATAAAGACTGAGTGCTTCAAGGCAAGAAACCAAAGGGCTTGAGGCAACTTAGCATGAAGTAAAGATGTCCTAGCCATGTCGAGAATGGTGCAATTAGTCCGTTCAACCGAGCCGTTTTGGTGATGTTCGTAAGGAACAGCCATTTCATGATTGATATTCTTGGACTTCAAGAAATCAGAGAACCGTTTGGAGACAAATTCACCCCCATTATTGGATCAAAGAGTGAAGACGCCGTGACGAGTGAACTTTTCAAAGTTATTGATCCAAACCATGAATGCATTGGCAGCATCGGACTTAGCCTTGAGGCCCACCACTGACGTTAAGCGCGAATAGATGTCATGTAAGACAAGAGCATACTTGCTACCGTCCAATGCCTCCGGAAATTGACCAACAAGATCGACGGAAACAGTGTCACCAGGACCGTCGACAAACTCATGGGGGGGGGACTTGACAGGTTGATGGGTGCTCTTCGACACGGAACAGGAGTGGCATTTCGTAGGAGGGAGAGGGATGGTGCAATCGGGGACACCGTAGACGCATTGATGCTTTATGGTTTGATTCAAGAATCTGATTGCTAGGTGACCAAGTTGGGCATGCCAAAGCTTGGAGGAACACATTGAGGATAGAAAAGAAACAGGAGGGGAAACAGGAGATGTAGGAGTAGCGACGCGAGCAGCAATGAAATATCGATAATTGATAGCATGGGTGACAAAACAATTTGAAGCCTGAGTGAAAGTGAAAACCCCGTCTGCAAAGGAGACATTGCCGTCCCACTCGTCGAAGTAACCGATGGAAAGGACGGATCCCCCAACTTGAGGGCAAAAAAGGACGTTCCGCAACCGCAATGGACCAAAAGAAGTTGGGATTATTGCATCACCAATGCCATCTACAGGAATGTGGTCTTGAGAAGCCACACGTAGACGGACATTAGCCGGTCGGAGATTGATGAAAAAAGAACGGTTGGACATTACGTGGTTGGTGGCTCCACTGTCACACAAGATGTCGTCCGCTTGATCTGGAGTGGCCGAGATGGACGCCAGTTCCTGGTTGACTGTGACAAGACAATTGGAGAGGGTGGTCAACTTCCTGGGACGCCAGGATGGATTCTTGATTCGCGGGTCTTCAAGGGGACTTTGGCCATTCTTGACTCTGGGACAGTCGGAAGCCCAGTGACCCCACTCCCAACACACATTACAGGGAAACTCCGGGGTCAAATTCTTCTTACCCCAGCTGTTGGGTTGAGCGGACGACTCTGGTGATGTTGTTGTGCGTTGGATGAACGACCGCCACCTCTGCCGGATTGGTTGAATCCCCGACCCCTTCCACCACGGGGCGACTGTTGTTGAGACAAGACTGCCATGACTGCCGCAGAAGGATTGACCGCCCGGTGGGCTTGATGTAGCCAAGTCGCTGGGCTGAGAAGATTGACGGGAGAAACTTTGAAGTTGGGGTTGACTGCCATCCGCGAATCCATTGAATCAGCCAAGGCCTGATGATAGCGCCAGAGACTAGAATGGAAGGATAGAGACAACAAATTATCTGTTTTCCATCCCCCCATCCGCTCCTCCAAATCCATTAGGCTCATCTTCAAATATTCATAGCCCAAGGAGATCGAGTCTGAAAAGTCTGGGGCCTGGGCAACTTCAGACCAGCGAGTTAGGAGGAGCGACCAGGAGGAGGCCGCAAACTGCTCTTTCAAAAGGGTGTAGGCCCCATGCGCCGTCTTGCCGTTGAGGGAAGTGCGCAGCCCGCCATCGATCGAGTGTCGGATAAGCGCCAACACACCCGAATCCGCGTCGGGATGGGACTTCAATCGATCAAGAAGGAAATATTCCTTGATGCCCGTCACCGCGGACACCAAGTCGCAGAGGGACGAGGACCACAAGGGAAAGTTGAATCCATCAGCCGTCAACTTAGGTTCCAGTTCGGTTCCTAGACGCTGCCATTGGACTAGATTGGAGGCGTTAACTCCCGGAGAAACCGTCGACGGAACTGCAGGCGGAGGGGCACAGGAGTCACCGGCGGAGAAGAAGAAGAAGCCGCCAAGTTCTTGATGAGCAGCACCTTGAGGAGGTTGATATCAATGTCGCCAAGCCCAGATCGGTCAAGTTCCTTGGCGAGAGCTTGAGAGAGGGAAAAAGACTCTTGCGCGTCAGAGGGCTCGGAAGACTTGGAGGTGGACTGCTCCGGCGCCGGTGAAGGAGTTGGAGTAGAGCCCTCGGGAGCCTTATTCGAGGAAGACATGTCAGCCGAAAAGAAAGACTGGTCGACTGAAACAGACGGAGTCACGTCGGATGAAGATGTAGAATTGGAAGGATCAGTAGGAGGGGATCGCGGTGGCGTCACTCTGGCCGAGAAATCTGGGATGATCAGATTGGGTTGGTTTGACCTCGTGTTCACCATGCAAAGATATCTAAGAGTTAGGTTTGTAGTAAATAAAAGATAAACTCCACGTGTGAGGTGGAGAAGAAGGTTATCACGGATGAGGTGATACGAAGATGTGGAGAGAGTTAAGCTCGGAGATATAGGCTCAGCTGGTAACAGTGCAGGCTCATAACCTGTTGAGCCAAATCCTAGATAGTGAGATGTAAGAAGAAACTCCCCAAGGGAAACTGTATTTCGAGGTTGAGTAGGTTTATATACAACAAGAATTGTAAATACATAGTTCAGATGATGAGAAACCATAAGTGCATGAGAAATATAAGATATAAAAATAGGAAAATAATAAAATAAAACGATGATTAATAAAGTCACAACAATGAGGACAGCTTGCTTTGGGATGCAATGATTGCACCAGCCTAGCAATCTACCTTTTGTTATGAGCTCTGTTCTCAGCTATGTGTATGAAACTTGGGAGATTCAATGGATATGTGAACTCCTTGACAAAGAAACTCATGATTCTTGGATATTGAGATTCACGACTCCAGTCACATCTCCTTAACCCTGAAGGTAAATATGTTGATTCCATGAGCACATGATAACAACCACCAAACCATTCGTGACACTGAAAACATTTCTTTTTCTACAGCGCTCATCAACCCCAAGCACATGGTGACCAAGGTTTGATGGCTATGATTTCCACCATCAATCAGCACTTTAATTGGACCCTGGTCCAACCTGAATGCAGAAACCCTTGCTCAAAATTCGCCGTGATCACGAGAGCGACCTTCTGCTTCACCATGGGAATGAGCGTAAGCGAGGGAAGAACAGCATGGACTTCGATGTCTTTGAAACCTCCTCCGTTATTCAACCAAAGGAGCTGCGGCAAGATTGTCACACTCTGTTTGCGGGATGCTGATGCAAAGCATGGCACTTTGGCTCGCATGCACCGATGGAACATACCTGCTCAATTGGACCTTAGACAACTCCTCGGTTGTTCTCGACTTCAATCCTCATGCATGGCTCTCGACTGGTGAAATCAACACGGAAAATCCGCTGGAGCCAGGACAATTTGCGGTATGATCACGAAAGGGGGGGCAAGTACTATTTCATTGTCTGTGTGCCAAATTGAGGATGCTATCGGAAAGATATTGGGATTGTTTTGCCTCAACAACGACCGACATAACTATATGAGAGCAATATCCCCTACAAGAGCAAAGCTATCGTACATTCGTGTACATTGTTCCACTCCCCCGCTCCACCCCGGCAGCCATTGGGCATAAATTCCACTCCAGATCGCCATTCAACACCCACGATATTCATTTCCTATTCCGAATAAGTGCTACTGCGATTATTTTCACTCAGCCCGACCTCCAAGCAGCCTGTGTCTGGGTGACGTTTCTACAGATAAATAAAAATTTATAAAAAAAAAAAGTCCTTATGTGAAACCCAATAAGAGGGGAAAACCCGACTTTTGCTATGTATCCGAAAGCCCGAAGTCAGCAGATATACACAAGGGGTTTAGTAGGGGCTAACCGGGATTCTTACAGAACTGGTTGTAATTAACGCTCCGGACTTGTTGAGATCAACATCCGCGTTTCACAACATGCCCTTCGATTAAATACACACTTCTGAATAATCATCATCATCCGCGCCCGGGATGTCCTGGCGGAGTAAGATACCAAGCTTTGCACCTCTCTCGGTGAGTAAGCTCAACATTAGACAGATGTACTCCACGAATCGAATCCTCGGCCTTACCCAACAGCTTGCTGCTACATCAATAGACAGTCTGGGGGTTCTCCGCTTTACATAAGGATTGTAATATTTTTGGTATTACTCGGATGTGGCCGGGTTGCTCTCGAGAGGAACGTTGACATGATGATGAAGCTGGCACGTTTGAGGATATAGAGTCTGTATCCGGGTGTCATCATATGTGTAAAAAAGTAAAAAAAAATATTTGCGATGATCCGGAGCTGTGATTGATTGAAATTTCTTTCCGCTAGAATAGTCAATCAGCTATCCGCACGCGCTCCAATTTGAGACGCGCAGCTTTTACACAATTCATGATGACCTCAGGGTTCATGGAAGGGTACTCCACGGCTGAGAAGGGTGATTCGTGCACCATTACAATTTACATTGTGAAAATTTTACGATTATGAACAGTAATATTCTTTCGCGGCCTGCAAGGATGATCTCTACCATGGTGGATGATGAGTTGATGTTCGCTGCACATGATCATCATTGTCCGATTCGCCTCCGTCTGGACTCTGCGGCGAGAGGCCAGGCCCGGTTTTAGTAATGAAACTCAGGCATGTGGCATACAACCTATCAGCGATAGAATGGGGAATCCCTGGAGAAACATACATAATACATACGCCATCTCATGCATCAGTACAGACTTGCCAGTTCCGTCTCAGTTATAGTTTACGCGCGCAGACGCTTGAACGTCAACATCAAAAATAAAATTCTGTTTCTGTTTCGGAAGACGTTACAAGCGCGACGAGACTCTCGCTGCCGACCATATCGGCTCCTCCAGCCAAGAGGCTTCCCGATCGTATGCACCGTGCAGCCCAGCTGCCCTGGAATTATTAAATAGCTCTGCCACGTCCTCCAGGGAGATTATCCCAGCACCCACCGCCCTAATTCTCTACCACGCCGAAGCGCGCCATATCTAGGGTCCGCGCGTTTTCTACCCCCAATAGAACTGCCACTGCTACAACTCTACCCTAAGTACATTATTTTGGCCTGACGACACACATCCCGAGTCCTTGCACGCTCTTTGACTTGCCTGAATACGCGCACATTCCTACTGGCCCTTGCCGTATATAATTTTCTATCTATCAGTTACATTTATATCCCCCTTGGATACTTCTGCCTAGCCTCCACCCTCCTTCGCCAAGAATTAAAGGTAGTTCCCGACGCCCATCTTTCCGCTAGGCACCAAGGCTCATCAAACAGACCCTTCTCTGACCAGGCCCTTGATCCTCACAACACCAGCCTTCGTCCCTCTCCGCCAGCCTCCTCGCCCCTACTTAATTTAATCCTAGTAATTCAACCCCGCACAAGCTATACCCTATCCCTCTCCCCCTCAGCTCCCTAGTTGTGCGACAGCTCATACTATCATCAACTTGTTCAACAAGCTCTTGTTGACCACTTAACCTAGTCACTTTTCGTCAAATTTTACATCGAAATCGAATCAACGTACCAACTCCCTCCAACACAATGTCTTCCGACCCCAATTGGAAAAAATGGAAGAGTCCGATGATCGGGATGCCAACCAGGCGACTGCCCCTCCCACTGGTGGTATTTCGTTTGCCGACCCAAAGCGACTTACTGGTGGACGTGACTTGGGCCTTCGTCGGGAACTCACTCAAGACGAGAAGCAGCTTGCCAACGCCGGTTATGAGGAGCTTGAATCCAAGATGAAGGCGAAAGCACTCGAGGGTGCAGATGCGGATATTGTTGAGTCACCCGCTATCTTAACTCACTGTACCCTCTGTTGACTGACTTGATCATCTATCCTATCTTTGCAGTCTGAGCACAAATTGAGCCCTCAACAAGTCGCAGAAGCTGTCGGTACTTCTATTAATATCGGCAACCCAGCGCTAGTGCTGGATTATCCAATGAGGAAGCTCAATCCCGCCTCGCACGAGATGGTCCCAATCAGCTCACTCCTCCCAAGAAGAAGAGCGCACTGCGAAAGGTTAGCTTTGTCGCTCTACTTCACCGATCATTCCTCTAACTTGACTGAGGCTTTTCCTTCCACCGACCAACTTTCACAGTACTTTGACGCTTTAATGTCATTATTCAACGTTCTCTTGATTCTCGCTGGTATTCTCGAATACGTGCTGGGGGATCGATTTTGAGAACAACAAAGCCAATGAGTACTTGGGCGCTATCCTGATTTTTGTCGCATTCCTGAACGCATTCATAGAATGTAAGGGGTTTTTTTCTTATTATAGCTTGCCCTGATGCCCCCGCTGAACTTTTTTCTTCTGTCATTCAGGGTACCAAGGCCAGAAAGCCGATGCAATTTTGGCTTCTTTCTTGTCGATGATGCCGCCCTCCTGTAAAATTGTCCGTGGTGGCGAAATCAGTTCCCCCCGCTCAAGAGCTCGTTAAAGGTGACGTCGTCTTCATCAAGATGGGCGACAAAGTTCCTGCCGATATGGTCCTGTTCTCTTCCTCGGACGTCAAAGTAGACAACTCCAGCGTGAGTCACAAACCTAATGCCTTGTCTAAAAGAAATAACCTAACCACCCGATTCCATATCAGTTGACAGGAGAGTCGGAGCCTCAAGAGCGGGCCGTTTTACTTGAAGGTGATCCTGTTCGACCTGTGGAAGCTCGCAACCTACTTTTCAAGTGAGCTGCTTTGTGAAAATGATCTCATACGAAAACCCATTAGCTTAAACTTTTGTTCCCGTACAGCTCAACTTTGGTGGTGTCTGGTGAAGGTTTCGGAATCGTCGTCCGCACAGGTGACCACACATTCATCGGACAAATCGCTGGACTCACAGGTGGTGAAAGTGACAACAAGTTAGTGCATCTCCCTCTTGTATTTCCCACTATCAACATGTGACTGACTCAGTCTTCACTGCAATGTGCTTGTCTAGGAGTCCGCTGGCCCAGGAAATCGACAACTTCGTCAAGATCATCTCGGGTATTGCCGTAAGCGCATTTATCCAAAGCCACATCAAGTGTGCTTGTGCCTAACGTCACTCGCCTCGTCTAGATCATCACTGCCATCATTTTCTTCGGTGTGGAATCGGAACAAGTTAGTATATCTTTCTGCTGCCATTCTAACAATTATTTAACCATTTTATCCTTGTTCCAGCCTACAAGGGAAAAATTGCCGCCACTGTCACCTTTGCCGTGTCCGTCTTGGTCGCTTGGGTACCTGAAGGATTACGTGAGGCCACAATTTCACTGGCGCATTGATATATTGCATCAGCTAACTCTAGTCAAATTCTCTACAGCGGCCACTGTCACACTTCTATTGTCCATTGCAGCCAAGCGCATGGCGAAAGCCAAAGTACTCGTCAAGGACTTGCAAGGTGTCGAAACACTTGGAGCTTTAACCATGCTTGCGACCGACAAGACCGGTACACTGACCAGGAATCAGATGACTGTTACAGTATGTTCTCTCTCAAACCTTATTGCTAGCTTGCCCAATCATGTCTCACATAAACCTTTCTGCATCTCTAGGCCATGTGGACCAATTTGACTATGAGAAGCGCGTTCGAAAGTCACAACGACGAGGCGGAGGTGCAACATTTCAAGAAAGACGACTTGGGAGTTCGCGAGATCCTAGAGATTTGCACGCTTTGTTCCAAAGTGAAATTTGACAAGATGGACATTCCATTCGAGAAACGAGAAATCTTGGGTGACGCTACGGAAAGTGGACTTACTCGCTTTGCTGGAAAGAACCTTGAATTCGATCAGGTCCGAGAGAAACACCCAGAGGCCTACTCCATCCCCTTCAACAGCACAGCTAAATGGGCCTGGTTGTCGTACAAAAACCCCATGCCAACGGAGACCTGACGGTTTACTTGAAAGGAGCGCCCGAACGTGTACTGGATCGATGCTCGCACGTTCTGGTCAACGGTGAATCCATTCCCATCACCGAGCAGTTCAAGGCTCAATATGAGAGGCCTATCAGTACATGGCTTCTCGAGGACATCGTGTAATTGCATGCGCCCAACT
>SMGU01009762.1:0-19628 GCA_004348175.1 Puccinia novopanici
GGGTAGTCTTCAGATGGTCCGCGCTCAAGCTGCAATATTCCCACCACGAAGGTGCAACTTGAAGCCATGTATGTACCATGCTTTTCCCAACCTTTCTGCTTTTTGTCCGCCCCTCGGACGTTGCCAAATTGAAAGAAATCACAGCCGGGCTGATAGTATTTGTGGAAAAGCGCTTTGTTGGGATCCCAACTGAAGGCGCCGTCGGGTTGCTTGTCGAGCAAGAGTTTGGGAAGTTGGAAGAGGACGGGGGCCGTGACATCATCTCGCAAATGGCCCAGAGCATTGACTATGGTGTTGGGTGCATCGGTGCGCAACACGACGGAATGGCGGGTGTTGGCCCAGTGGCCGGGACTCAACTCGCAGAAGATGTTGCGCAGGCCAGGAAGCGGAGGATGTGCGTGAGCTTGCGGAGGTCCATAGAAGCCTTCTCGGCGAGCACATGGACAGGCACGCCGCCCTTGCTGGAATCGGGGTCCACCGAGTGGATCAAGTCGGCAATCCCGGCTCTGAGCACGGTGTCAATGGCGCCTTGTAGTAAAAAGTAGCATACGTTTCCAGGCCATACAAACCCGCTGGCATCAGCATTGCCAGGAGCTGATGGTCGCCCCCTGCAAGTTTCTCAACGCAGCTCGACGCGTCGCAGTCGCCTCCAGCTGGTCTTCTGCTGCCCCCGTCGGCGAATTCACATCCGTGATCGTCCCGCCTGGGATTTGCGTCCCAACATCCGCTTCGATGTCCTTGACTGCTTGAGCAATGAGTTCCACGAGTTGCTGGGCCGCTGATACTGGCATCTTCATCAAACAGTTGGGCAGTTTGTAAATATCTGAAAAATGGTGTCGTTGATCTCAGGAAAAAAGAAGTTCCGATTGTGCACAATGTGCGTGCACGAAACTCAAACTTTGATTGCTTCGGTATTAGACATCCAAATCTCATAGTAAGATCCTTGAATTACGGGAAATCTGTGGAAATGTTTTCTTTCTCGTTTGGAAATTGAACTTAAATCCCAGTCCTGAAGAGAAGAGATCAAGTCCTGGCATGCCTATGTAAATTAACACCAAAACCCCGACGGCGCGAAGCGCCCGTAGCGGACTGTTATCCGCCTACTAGGACAGTTCACATAGGGCCAAAATCAGAAAATCTGTTAAAGTTTAACCTGACATCAGCAGTTTTAGCAAACCCTATAATCTTCCATGTGCACCTATGTCAGCTGGCAAGCCCAAACAGTTACCCCTGAACTGGCCACCTTGTTTTGTGCTACACCATCTGCATCTTTATTACTCTTGCATTCCTTTCATCTTCATGTCCTCCTTATTTTATTAGGGCAGTTCATACTGTGATTTGGGCTGCTGATTTGGGCTTGCTGATTTTGCTGCTTGTCTGATCCCGTAAAAAGTTAACTGGATCAGCAAGCATCAAATGGCAGGGGTCCCATTCAAAGCTTATGAGCTCACCATACATAAACCTTCCTCAACCTTCCTGATGCACGTAAAATTGGCAATTTTAACAGGAAATCAGCAGTACATGAACTGCCCTATTATTAGCATCTTTGATATATGCTTATATCTAGTCACCTTCTGTAGATAGCATATTCAAGTTGTACTCCTTCAACTCTATTACTCCCCAGATTTTCAGAAGAGAAGATAATAAAATATCATTTTAATTATACTATTCCTCTTGAGCTTGAAATATTCAACACATCACTACTTCAAGTTAGCTCAAATCCTCTCAAATCAACACATCACTGCTAGGATTCTTGAGCCTGAAGATCTCAACATTATCAGTGTCTGGGCATGAACACCTTGGATCAGTTCTCATCCTACAAGGAGTAACCCACTGCTGATACCTATGTCCCTCTGGTCTGCTCATCTATAACACACCCAACTACACACACCAAAAAACACACCAAAAGTACCCATAAACACAGAAACAACCAGCTACACACACAACCATTGTTTTTCTCACCCCTCACCTGCATCTCAAGCACACATCACCTATGGATCCTATCAATATTGCCTCTCAAGACTCCACAAACGCACCCACCCAATTGACCAACATGATGGCAGATTCTGTGCCTTCCAGTCAGGCTGCAGGTGATTCATCCATGCAAGGTTAGTGTTTCAATTTTTTCTTGTGACATTCAACTTTTCTAACTGATCATACTGGCCTCTCCAGATTCCCAAAACTCCATTTGGCCATCTGCACCTTCCAGGCAGGCTGCAGGTGATTCATCCTCACAAGGTTAGTGTTTCATTTTTTTTGTGACATTCAAGTTTTTTATCAGATCAGATTGGCCTCCCCAGCTTCCCAAAACTCCATTCTCCCAAATTGAAGGAAATTCCAGACACACACTGAACTAGCCATTGCACTTGCTGACCCCAATGGTCCGTATAAGGCCCTAATTAAAATCATGGTAAAATCCATCAGAAGAAAAATACAAATCCATCCCCAGTAGATCCTTCCCATGAAGACCATTTGTCTCAAGAAAATCCCAGACTCCTCCTGCCAAGCTTTCCGTGTGGATTACAAGTATGTGTATACTTATGTGAGGAGGATGATAACTTTCAGAAACTTTATGGGAGTGGAAGCCAAACTACTTTCAATCCGGGAAACATGACTCAAGGAAAGTATTTTAAGTGATTTGCCAAATACATGAACAATATTACTGGAAACGTACAGTTAACAGGCCCACAAATGCAACAGAAATTTGATAACTACATGGTTGTCAGGCCCAAGGCTTCAAATATAAAATGAGCAAAGGAATAGAGGAACAAGAAGGGTGTCATTCCCTGCAGCAGAAGCTCAACACAATTTGCCCTTGTTGGAGAAAATGGACACCCTTTTTAAAGAGAACCCAATATAAATCCAATGTGAACTTTTGACTCTTTGCCTGGTAATCCTCTGACCAGTTCAATATCCTATGAAAACAATGGTATTTCTACTCTGGTCACGTTATCTGAGTCCCAGATGGAAGAGGAAAAGACCACACTCTTGCAAATTGAGAGAACTTCATATGCAACTTGGACTCAACAGGTGTTTTATCTAGACACTCTGAATGATTCTCTTCCTGCTTGAGGTGATACCGTGAATAATACACAGGACTCAGATCTTTCTGGTCATTCTTGTCTCAAGAATAATCAATAGAATTCATAATGCCTGAAACTGGAACCAAAGCAGAGCCACTTTCTTCAGTTTTTCTTGCTGACTAAATTAGCTGATGTGCATCTTGAGGTGACTTCTAGATACTTTCAAAGGAAAGGTGACCCACAGAGTGTGAAATTTGTTACTGTTCTCAATGGTAAGTCCACCTCTGTCTGTTCTGCTCAAATCTCTTTGCATGACTCATTATTGGCAAATTTTTAAGGCTGTGGTTTCAATGTGAAGAATGCCAAGCCAGGATGCTTTGACATTGCCTTGACTCTCAAGGTGAATTTCATTCTGCATTTTCCCCATTCCGCCTAAAAAACATGGAAAACTGAACATTGAGGTTTAACTGATGCCCGTTGCTTGAGCTAGCTTTTTGACTAATTCAACCCCACTGAGAAGGAAAAGAAAGATGGTGTGCTGTATGGAGGTATTAATTGGGACTTGTACATGGAGCATTTTATCAATGATCATGTTGATAATAGTTTTTCCTTGTTTGAAGTTTGCCCTATGTGTTTCTGATCTGTAATCTCTTCTATAACCCACAGCAACAACATCAATGGTGTACATCCCCAGAATGCCCCATCCCCAGAATGCCCCACTTTGAGGTGTTTCAAACAATGTGCCTCTTATCACTTTTTTTCTTCACTTATCTTAGTTTTTATTTCTACTCTGTACATAAAGTCTGTTTTAAACTCCTAGTACTTGTAGCACACTTACCTCACAACACCAATACACTCCTTATGCCAAATTTACACTTAACAAAAACCAGTCATTTTCATACAAAGTGTGTCCTCCAGAATGTAAAGTCTGTGGAAGGACGTTTTTGCAGCAACAGCATGATTCACAGAACCCCACATATCAAGCATGAGTTCTTGTGGATTGATTAATAATCTATTGAATGAATATGAAAAAATCATTGAGAATTTTAATTTACATCAAATATACCATGGATCTGTATTCAATCAGCTCAACCAAAATTGTTGAAATTATTGAATACTTTCTCTGCACTCTTGAAATTTCACTCTGAAATCCACATTCCTGAAAAATCAAAACCTAAACATTTGATGATCAAACTTGTCTTAGGTTTTTGAGATTAATTCCAAAACTTCCAGCTGCTTCAACACATTCAGGTTGCAAATCACATTATTCAACATCTTCCACTTTCAATTAAAAAAACTTGGCAAACTGGAAACATACTCTAGATTACACATCTAACCTCAAAAAATCTTCCTCATATATTCTTTGCCCCTCCTTTCACACCTTTCTTTCATATTCCTTCTGATTTTCCTTCTAATAATTCCCCTCTCTCCCACCTACTAAATCAACTCAAAACTTTTAGATTCTCAATATAAATACAGACCAAACAGGAAGACAAGCAGGGGAGCTAAGACACCAGCCATGTCACACAAGACAAAAAAAATGGACAAAGCTCACACAACACAGAGTTCTGAAGAAAAAAAACAGGCAGTGATTTCCCAGATATGCCAAAAATTTTGATTGATTTCCTGAGAAGGAAAACATCTTGAGCAAAAAGTGTATCTTTTTAGTGCTATAAATTATGTAATACCTATCATAATTTCCAATAAATTCATACATGGTAAATATCCCAAAATAAATAATAATGCCTCATGTAGAAATGAATGCTTATCATCCCTGGAACTATTTCCCCATGTTTTATTACCAGTATGTATTTCCTACTCACAGTGCTGGCCTTCTATGCTAATAGAAGCATTATCGTAGAATATCCTAACACAAATAAGCTAATCACTAATGACTTTGGTTTTAGCTTTTAGCAGATTTTTTTGCACTAATGCAAATGGAGCAAGGCCAAAAAATGTCTACACTGGGCCACAGTGCTATCTAGCAGTTATTTCTTCTAGATAGTGCTGTAGCATAGTAGCTCTTCAAAGCTGCTTATGCTACAGTGGTGGTGGCCTGATTCCCAGCTGCTATTCTACACTATTGTGGCCAAATAGTGTAGCAGCCCAACACTGCTACTCAGTGCTGTACACTAATCCAAATACTAGTTTCCAGTCTTGTGGCTACCAGTGTCCTCAGCATCTTACAACCATAAACCCTTCCACTGCATCCTGTGGCCCTTTTCCTGGAATCCTATTTCAAAAATACCAGTACGTACTATCCTCTGGGATTCCTCTCCCCAAAGATCCCTGGACACCCTGAAAACCCCCATTTTCTGGCTCCATTTTGTCTACACCCCTGATGATCAGGCTTAAGATGTTTGAGAGAAACATACACACCCCTCCTTATGCTCCCTTTTTGCAGAACTTTTTGTGCATCTGTTTTTATTATCTTACACTGCAAAAAAAACTTGCTCAACTACCTGCAGTTGACATGCAGAAAGTCCCATGAAGCTTGTGGTGTTACTCAAACCTTTCTCCAAGAGTGACTCAATCAAGCTTTGATGCACAGTCACTGTGCATACTGCACAGTGACTGTGCCAAAAAATCTACATATGCAGACAGGTGGAGTTTGGATGGCAGCTTGACTGGAGCATGATGCATGTCAACTGCAGGAAGTTGACTGAGTTTTTCTTGCAGTGTTAGTTAGCCCCATGTCCTTTGGAATACCTTCCCAAATATTTCCCAAACTTTCTTACAAACTCTATCTATCTATTTGTCCCCTTTTGCAGCCCTTTTAGCAAGAGGAATATTGTTCCTGGAATCAAGGAGGCTGGCACAGATTTTCTCTCACCTTCTCAGAGTCAAATGAATGACCACATGTATAAACAGAGAAGTAAAGTTTTTTTTGTGATTCTTTTTGCCAGTAGTGAGTTTCTCCCACAGTATAGTGCCTGGACAAAAGTTAAGGGTGCATTATTTTTATTTTTCAAAAAAAAAAAAAAAAAATCCTTTTCAAAGGCAACAGTTAAAAATTATCATTGGGAAGCTAGCAAGCTACTCAATGTGATCATCTAAACTTCAAATTGAAAAAAGATGTTTTGTATCCTTCAAAAAATAGAGAAAAAAAAATATCAACATGAAAAATGAGAAGAGAAAAAAACAGGGTGGAGAGAAAGAGCCAATAAAAAAGTGAAATATATATATATATATATATGTCATGGTCTTTATGATTTCATGACCAAATTTTGAATGATGATCAGCCAAGATTGTCCCGCCCACTCAACCAGTGTGCAATGGTTGGTGTGAGGCCAGTCTTCACCTCCTCGCTGGCTCCCTCAATCAGCTCTGTGCTCTCTAAGTCCTCCTCCTCACAAGCTAACAACAAAAGATATATAAACAGATGAGCGCTTGCCATCATCTGCTGATGTTATCCACTTGATGATATCCACTTGATCTCATTCTTCCTCATCTGGAGCCTGGGCCTCTTCCCTGTCATCACACCTTTCTTCTTATAAGCTACACTGTTGTTGTCATGTCTCTTGTCACAGTTACCCCCATTTTTAAAGCTGGCCTCAGTCATCACCAATCTTTCCTTGTTCCTGTTGTGCACAAAAAAACTCCTTCTTTCAAGACACACCCATACTACTTCAACCCCCTCCCACAGCCACACTCGACTATCCTATCCATATCTCTTGTGCATCTGTTTCCCAGACATGCCTCCCATCACTTGAACCAACCCTACCTCAGTCACATATCCACTTGTAGAAGATATCTCTATACCTTTGTTTCCCTCCGATTCACTGAAGACTTGCCTATCCACGGTGGAAGCCAGGAAGCTCCAGGACAACTTTGATTGGTTTGACACTTTTGGGTGGGCACAGCTCCAGCTTTTCCCACTAACCCCGACTTATTCACTATTCTGGGCAATTGACTTGATGATGCTCATGCATTTGTCCAAGCAATGCTGGCCACCATCTGCTGGAGCAGCCAAAACACACGATTCAACACTCTTCCATCCCGCCCAACCATGGCATCAAACCAAGGCAGTTGACCTGCCACATACCATTTAAAGCTTGACTATACTTGTCCGCATCCAGGCCACCTTCATCCTAAACCAAACTTGTGCAAGGGCCACTTGAAAACTTGGAAGTGTGGGTGCCTTGAAAGATTCAGAATTTTCAACATCACATCCCCACAAAATCCCTCCAAGTCTTGTGGTTTTGGAAGCACAATCACAACCCACTGCAAGAAAAAACTCACTCAACTTCAGGCAGTTGATTGAGTTTTTCTTGCAGTGACCCATACTCCCATGAAGACATGCTCAGATCTTGCTCACCCCAGATTGTTGAACAGCGGCTCACTCCGCAAGTGATTTCTGGCCTGCAACTGAAGGCCATTGGGCGAATTTTATTAGATCTTGAGATTTTCCCAGTAAGCAGCTCATTTCATTGATGTTGTGTACCCATCTCAATATTCACCATATGGCTTGATTTCATTTTAGATACAGAGAAAGACAAGAAAATCTTGATCCCTGAGGCTCACAAGATTTGTTACAACCATGTCCACTATCTCATTCAAACTCAAGTGTGGGACCTGGCCAAACATTAAGACCACAATGTCTTTACATCACTTGCTCTGTGGGATCAATTTTTTGGTAGTGAAGGATGGAACACCCAGGCACCCACCATCACAGATTCACCCCACTTTCTTTTCTCCTTCCAAAATCACCACGGCAGAAGGAGATGATGCAGAAGTATAGTCGATCAATGTTATTCATTGAATTCACACACAATTCAGTATCAAACTACTTCCTCTCTGACAGTCACAAAATTAGTTTCTACACTGTCATGATCTGCTGTCCAGTTCTTGGCAAGGGAATTACAGTATGTTTTGCCTTTACTGCCTCTCTTGCTAAGTACACAGCTTCTTGAACCACTTCTATAACTTGAAGATCTCAAGCTAACATCATGAATTGACACCGGGCAGCCGGTCACTTCAATCATGTCTTGGCTGTGTGCCTCAACAGGCTTGGTTCCATTTGCTGTTATGAGCAATTTTCTCCTAGCAATCAAGTGGGAAGTGCAACACAAATATGAGAGTATCTTGGCAAATTTGCACCTAAACACTACTGGTGCTCCTTTCATGTCCTCAAGGCCTTCAAAGGATAATCCACCACATACATCATGGAGATTGCCAACATAGCCCTAGCCGACTTCAGGACTTTCCTTTTTGCAGAGGATTATCCTGAGAGCAGGATGGGTTTGTTCTTGCATAAATGGCACAACATGAAGCCTGAATTTGCTCACTATGTCCAGGCCCAGTGGCACAAGAACATCAAACACTGGTCTTATTTTTTCATACAGTAAGTTTTTCATGTAAGCTTCTCATTATAAAACACAAAACTGGTTTTTTTGGTCTAATGTTTAGACAGCACACCAGGGAATGCACACAGACAATTACCCAGAGGCTTGGCACAAGATACTCAAGTCACAATATATTCCTCCCCCCAAGAAACAAAGAATCGATGAGGTCACCAAAATGTTTTGCAACAAAGTCAAGCCAGCATACAAAAATCAAATTTACAACATTGAAGGTGGATTTCAAGCCCAGGGAGTCAGTCAGTTTCAAACATCTCAGAAAAATAAAGCAGATGAATACACACTGGGGTTCTTTGAGTTGTTGGGGTTTCTTATTTACAGCTACCCAGGTCATGTGAGTGATCACTTTCAATCAACCCAACCACAACAAATCATTAAAACAAGTTGTTATGATGGTCTTATCAGGACATCATGTTGTCTTGGACCAACATGGTGCTCCTCTTTTAATTTGTCCATTTTGATGACCCTGCTGCCTCATTCAAAGGGAGAATCACATCATGTACCTGCCCCTTCTTCCTGTGGTTTGGTAGTGCATTTAAACACATTTACTACCTTGCCAAAATTACTGATTTCTTGGTAGTTGAAATAGTGGTTAATCACATGATGATGCATAAAAAAGAAGATGATGTCATGACATACAAGTCTTGTCAATCAATAACAAGGACAATGACAAAATAAAGGTGATCAGCAATGGGACACCATCACCAACAGCTTTGAGGAGCAGGCAAACAGTTGGAAGGATATCCCTGCACTCAC
The DNA here is from genome assembly GCA_004348175.1 of Puccinia novopanici. Lineage (NCBI taxonomy): Eukaryota > Fungi > Basidiomycota > Pucciniomycetes > Pucciniales > Pucciniaceae > Puccinia > Puccinia novopanici. The sequence continues at coordinate 9,140 of SMGU01009762.1, forward strand.
ACACACAAAAAAATACCAAGCGGCAATGGAATCTCTGCCAGAAAACTTTTAAAGCTCCCATCAACATCTGGTGATGTGGCTCACAACTTTGTTGTACCCCCCCCCCCTGTTCCAAAAATCACCTTGCCAGTAGGCCCCCTCCCCACAAACCTGGCAGCAGAAGAAGATAGTGACATATAGAAGTTGCTAACGGCATCCATACAACCAAAAAAATTCTAGCAGCAGGGATCAAGGCATTGGGGAGAGTGTTGGATAGTTTTAAGGCAAAGAAGTGTTGGTTGAAGATGAAGAGTAATGTTTTGGTTGTGGTGATGAATCAGTTCAAGGAAACTGCCAAAACGTTGGTTGACATGATTGAAAAGTGCTGTTCTGGCATGATTCAAATGTTTACAACTAGTTAATTGGAAATATAAATCACAACATCAACAACAACAGTGGGCCAGCTACACTACCTGTAGCGTTAGCTTATTAAGCTATGCTACATTAAAGCTACCATTGTGGTAAGCCAATCTTCCTCAGGACTCAAATATTCAACAAACCCCACAAGAAGGAATATATTACAGACACAGGCCCCCTTCAATGTCACAAGCAAATCACTACCCAAGATTACACAAGCAGCAAGCCCCAAGGAAATACAACATAACCCCTTCTACATATCAAACCACAACTCTGACACATGAAAATTATCAAATACACCCAACCACAAGTTTGACACAGGAAAAATCTCAACAATACACACAACCACAACTCTACCTATGCCACCATTATGCCCCCTCTTTGTTTTCCTTCCATTTTGTTCTATGCAACTATGCCCCTTGTTCCATCTTCATATGCACCCACATGTTGGTTTTTCTCCTGCTCTGGAATGTTCCATCCTTCCCACAGTTGTACCCAACCACAAGTTGGACTTTCACTCTTTTTACTATAATTACTGCCTTGTTTTCCCTGCATTATTGTTCCCCATCAGCTCACTAGGAATCAAGAAGTATTGCTTAGCACTGGTCACAGTCTTATAGGAAAGTATTATAGTCAACCACCTCACCTTGTTTACTCCAGTAACCAGTCTGGGTTTACACCAATCACCTGAAATCTCTGAACATCATCATTAGCCACACCTTTTTCTTCAAGAGTCCATACTCTTGTTCTTGTTTATCTTTGCTCTCCCAAGCTTACCCAGAGAGGCAGCCCTTCAAGCACTCATCCCACTCAAGCTCTATTCCTCAAAAGAGTAGTTCCACACCGTTAGCGCCAAATTTTGACAACTAACGCTACAGGATTTTGAAAAAAAAGAAATGTAGCTTTAGCGTAGCATTAGTTGTGCTCCCCAAAGTACAACTAACGCTAACCAGATTTCCTGTTAGCGGTGTTGTAGCGGTGTTAGTTGTCAAAAAAGCTACACTAACAAGTAGCATAGCTTTTGAATCAGCTACGCTAACACTACATGTTAGCGTAGCTTCTGCTGCAAGGTGGCTGTGTGAGCTATGCTAACCATTATGACACTGATTTTGGAAATGGAACTGGTCTGTAGCATGAGTTTGACTAGCACTAAGACAACCAATAAAAAACAACTCAGTCAAAATATCAAAATAAAGTGGACGTTCACATCTTTTTTTTTAAAAAAAATAAAAAAAAAATTCTTTTACTTTTACTTTTACTTTTACTTTTACTTTTACTTTTACTTTTACTTTTACTTTTACTTTTATTGTGAATCAAGTGCGTTTGGGCACACACACAAGTCAGGCCAAATTTTGGCCAAGTGCGCTTGGCCGAGCCTAAAGTCTGCTTGGCCGAGCTTCAAGTGCACTTGGCACTGACCCAACCCCCACTTGCACATGCAAAGTTGGGGTGGGTCATGACAAAGTCCCACTTGGCCGAAGCCAAGTGAAGGTGCCACGACTAAAAAATTGATCAATAATTTTTTTTTATTTGTTACATCTTCAAAAACGCGAACGATACTTTTTTTACAGTTTTTGTAATGAGTTGAGCTGCTATAGCTACCTCTTTGGGCTGCATATGATGACAAGCGAAGAAAACGATAAAGACAGCAAGTTGTCTTTTTTTAAAAAAAAACAAAGGAAACCTAGTTATTCTGGAGGCAAGGTCAAGAGAGGCACGGTTATCTCCTGCATGTCGGCACAGGGGAAACATGCAAAGGGAAGAGGAAAGAGAAAAGAAGGCAAAAACACTCACAGTCTTCTGGATGAGAGTGCAGATATGGTCACAGATGATCTTATCGGCCAAGAGCTTTAATCAGCCCAGCGGAACTTGGGGATGTGCCAAATCCCTGCCCTGTCCAAGCTGACAGATCAAGCCCCTGGCACTTGTTCAATCCCCATTGGCACAGTGCCAACGGGACTTGGGCTTGTGCCCAACCCGCTTGATTCACAATACTTTTACTTTTACTTTTACTTTTACTTTTACTTTTTTTTTTTAATTTTTTTAATTTTTTTAATTTTTTTTAATTTTAATTTTGTTTTTGTAGCTGTAGTGTAGTAAAGAACTTAGATCTGTGGTCAAAATTGGTTCCATTAGTATATCTTGAGTCATAATTTGAGCTTCCTGAGAGTGATGTGTGGTCCACAGGGCTCATTGGCATGATTGTTCTGCCTGGATCTAATTGGAGCCAGTGGATCACATTTTACCTCAGACAGACCAACTTTAGTCCTGCTATACCATATGAGGATACAACCTTGAATATGACCATCAAACATGAATAACTGTGTCAAAAAATCAATCGTTCACTTGTTACAACAGTACATTCCATCACTTTTCATTTGTAAGACTCTTTCATCAATCATCATCAATTTATTTAATGTTTTCTTTTAAATTTGTCATTTATCTTGTTTGACTGTAATATTGTTCTTGGTATGATGACTCTAATGATGAATGGCAGACCACGGGCGGATATTCTCCCATGGACGCATTCATTCATCAGAGTTGTTATAATAGGAATGAGAAAACAGCTCAATCAAAATAAATTTGAAGCAAGCAAGTGACCAATTGTTTGGTCCTAACCAATGTAGCCAGAGCTATCATCATTCCAGTTGATAACTTGGTTAGCATTGTGTAGTGAAGTGCATCACAGTGTTAGCATTGTGTAGTGAAGTGCATCATAGTGTAGCGCAGCGTATGTAGCACAGTGTAGCGTAGCATAGTGTGTGAGTGTAGTGTAGTGTAGTGTTTCCCAGTGAGCTATGCTACGCTACTTGTTAGCTGGAAAAAATTTACGCTACAGATTCTTCAAATTCTGTTAGCTCAAGAAAAGCTACGCTAACAGTTAGTGTAGTGGAAAATATTTTCAACTAATGCTACAGAAAATTTCAAGGAGAATTTTCCGCTACGCTAACTGTTAGTGTAGCGGAACAATATCACAACTAACGCTGCACAAATTTGGGAGAGATAAAAAACCACTACGCTAACAGTTATCAGCCATGTAGCGTAGCGGCCCACTGTTGTCAACAATGAACAGAAAAAAAATTGATTATCTAATGAGACAACTCCAGGATGCAGCAATTTTGTCTTTGAAATGGGCAAACAAACTGTTGAAGAAACAAAGTACAGATTATCCTTTTCTTTGGATACTACCAATTGATGATAGTCTGATTCAAATATCTGTGCTTCCAGATTGCCGACATGCTGGAAGATGCTGAGGTTCTTGTGGCAAGGAAGCAGATACAATGAACAACACAATCATTGGTGACATGGGGTGAGGGAACATTGGGCATGTGTGGGGGGAAATGCTGGTGGGGTGGGAGGCTTATAAACCACCAGGCCACTCCAACAGTAAGCCAACCAGCACACAGAGCGGCTGTCCAACCGCACACTTTGGCAGGGTAACCAACAATGGTCTACCATTTTAATGTTGCCTACTGTTGGCGGCATTGGCGGCAATGGGACCCCCAACCGGTGCCCACTGGTGCTCAACCTCCACCAAGCACAGGTTGCACCTGTGAAATGGGTGGAACTGCAAAAAGAAATTGGCCGGTAGAATGCCTGTGCAGCATTGGTCTGACCATAACTAATCATCTGCGAGCTCTTGTGCCATCAGGCTCAATCCAACAACTTGTTGTGTTTGAGGAGTGAGCCTGACTGTCAACTGCAGAGATACTATTATTATACCTGATATTATCCAAGCAATTACATCAAGTTTATCTACATAATTATAAGAATAAATTATGCAATAAGCCATAAAAAACTACTATCATCTTGTAATAATAATATTATAACATGTACTATATTTTATCCTGATAAATATAGTCATAATAATGCTATAATAATCCTACAATGATCTTTTGCCTATCATTTACATAAAAATAACCTTAAAAAACCTTATTTGAACACTCTAGGATAATCTTGAACCACTTAACCAAGTTTTTCCCAGTTTTGTTTAGCATTAAATGGTTTTGTCTGTTTTTGACAAGTTTTGTTTAAATTATCGTATTTTGTCCTTTTTATTTTACTTTTATTCTAAGTATTATACCAGAATAAAATAACACATACTTGATGCACCCAAAATATGTAATTATCTATTTTAAAGTTGTTATAAACTTACAATTGAAAGTATAACATTCCCTGAGAGTATTATAGTATCTATAGCTACCTGAAAGCGCTGCAAGGAAGTATTTAATACTTAATTAAATCATAATAAAGTCCCAGGAAGTGACTCATAAATTAAAGCTAATTATTATCTCATTATAGAAAAATATAAATTTTAATTTAATGACCTCATAGCACTGCTTTATGGCATCATAGCATAGCCTGACTACGCCATAGCAGTGCTCTATGACCTCATTTAATTATTCTAGGTGCTTCCGCATTGATTTATGACTCAGGATGAAAGTGGGCTGGGTCTGGGCCAACCCGACCCGGCCCACTCCGGGTCTGTCCTCTCTATGGGTCAGGACGGGTCAATAATTATTCACAGTTTTGCTGCCCAAACCCGGCCCAATTATTTATCATGATGGGCCGGGTCCAGGTCAGGGATGCTCCTGGGTCGGCCCAGGAGACCCGGGTAATTTTGCACTCCTATGTTAGGCTACTTGAGTACTGGAGCCAAGTAGTTCACATGTATTTATTATCTGTTATTTTCATGCTTATTTTTCCTCAACCCATAGTTATAGTTGATATCCATACTTATAGTTGATATCCATACTTATAGTTGATAGTCATATATATAATGTCACTACTTATTTATTTAGAAATTCTTGAAAAAATAATGGACAATAGAATCAAAAAATTTCCTAATCAGTCATCTTGATTTCTTCAACTTCTGAGTCTTGGTCTCTTGGGATTCCTTCCTTGGCAATGATCCAGTCTTGACCACATACAAGGGCTTCAAGCATTTTTGCATTGAGTCTGCTTCACAAATCGCTTAACACTTGACCACTGGTTGAGAAAGCAGATTCCGACGATATTGAGGTCGTTGGAGTCATCAAAATCATCTTGGCCATCATTGCAAGCCGAGGGAACCAAGGGGAATTAACTTTCCACCAGTTGAGAAGGTCGAAATCAGATCCGTCAATGGCAATTGTCTCTTGAACGTACAAATCCAGCTCAGCTGTTGGTGATCTACTTTGTGTGGTCATTTGACCAGCACGATACTGCCTAAATTGAGCATCAGCAGTGTCTTTATCTTTTGATTTTGAGGGTGCAATGGAATTGCTTTCTTGGCAAGGATTATGATTCGAAGCTTTTGATGATGTCGTAAAGGGGGCATCACTAAACCAAGCATACAAATTCTTCTTGACATCTTCAATAGATTGAGGGTCGTTGGGATCTTTGGTGAGCATGAACGTTACTAAATGAAGTTTTCAGCGAGTATCGAATACTGATGCAATGGCGGCGAAATCCCTCATTTGTGTCCAGTACTTCTCGAACTTATCTTGCATTGGCTTGATTATTTTGGAAGTGTGGCCTAAATTCTCTTTCACGAACATCAAGAGGTGTTGATCAATCTTCTTCATGTTTATGTAGACCTGATGTGCTGTTGAGCAATGGGTTTTTCCTAATATGAGTGTTACTATGTACATGTTGAAGATAAGTCTATGAGCCCCAATCGATTGAATAAAATAAAATTGAGGGTAGGAAGAAGGAAATAAAAAGATGAACATACCCTCTTGGAAGATTTCAAAGAAGTATTTCATTGCTTCAATCTCCTCCCAATTGAGTACTGTGGGGCAGGTGGCAAAGTTTGCATCCTCCATTGCTAAGTTTTTGAAGGCCTCCTTGTAAGGAAGCAATGATTTAAGCATCAGATAGGTGGAGTTCCAGCGTGTTGGAACATCTTTTGAGGGGAGCGCTTTAACTTAAATGTTTGCAAGCTGAATTGATTTTTCAAACATCTGCTTTCTTGAGGGTGTGCTTTTGATGAACAGTACGCTTTCTCAAATTTTGTTTACTGCGTTCAAGAGCTTTTTGAGGCCGTTGTGGTGGTCTAATTAGGTTTCAAGTATCAAATGTGATAAAGGATCAAGTTTCCACCCATATCCCATAGTTTAGATATTTTATCATATTTTTCCCTTATAAATACTCTAAGCCCAGTTTTTACTCAGTGGAACCCCTTTTGACTAGTATTATCCAGTGGACTTTATTTAGAATATAATTATAGTATAGTACATAGTTTGGTTAGATAAACACATACTCTAAATACATAATACATAGTCTACATACATAGTCTAAATACATAGCTTTAAATACATAGTCTAAATATATAGTAGATAGTAGGTTTATAAGTACATAATTAGTAGTTTATAAGTACATAATTAGTATCAACCAATCAGGATTCAGCTTTCAGCCATGAGGTTGTGACCAATCAGCTTGCAGGATTCACTCATCAAGTTCTGACCAATCACAACTCATGGTTCAGCTCACATATTTTCAGTCCTCAAGTTCTGACCAATCACAACTCACGGTTCAGCTCACAGTTTTCAGTCATAAAGTTCCGACCAATCACAATTCACAGTTCAGTTCACTTATTTTCACTCATCATTTTCTGACCAATCAGAATGCATGATTCAGCTCTGACCAATCAGGATACATGGTTCAGCCTTCATATCCTGACCAATCAGAAGACATGGTTCAAACTCCCACCAGCATAAATGCCTCAGTTGGAGTTCACACCAGCAAAATACCTCACCTTTCAATATAAAAGGAGGGCCTTTCCCCCTCCAACATCCATCATCCAGCCACCTCATCCACTGGCAGGAGATCCCACTTCCCATACACGTATCTCATCTCACAATCAACTTTTATATTAGTATCTTTTCCCTTAACTATCCATAAAAAAACATAAAACCCTATAAAAACAACTCACTTTTCTATTTCACTCTTCCTCCTCATCATCATCCACTCACACTCTTACTTATTATCTTATAACACAAAACATTAAACTCTAAAAAAATTTCCACTTCCATCAGTTTCCACTAGTCTGAACATCTTTTATCCTTAACTCATCCACTCACACATTTCCTTATCCATTATAAGAGTCTGCTGTATTATCCATATAAAAGAGAAGTTGATCCACATCTGATTAGAGACTGCTACACATAGTTTTCTCTAACATTAGTCAGCCACAATAAATAAATAAATTTGTTGTGTTAGCTCTTGTGTAGTACATTAGAGGGGCAGGTCTTTCAAACCACCCGTATCAGTTGTAATATTTCATAAATACTTGAATATCACCTCTGTTATTTCCCCCTTGCAGGACTGCCACCCATCCCAAAAGGAGTTCTCACACCGTCCTTAACAATTAGATTAACAATGTGTGATGCACAATGCACATGAAGGAATTGGCCTTTCAATTCGGGTGGATTCTTGCTGCGGTCTCTCAGGAGACTAGTGACTTGGGTCATTGCAGCATTGTTCAACAAAGCATTGTCGAGAGTTATAAAGGCGACCTTGTCAATTATCTTCCAATCAACGATGGTGGAGATGAGTTGATTGGCTATCGCTGGTCCGGTGTGAGGACTAGGTAACTCTTTGAACAATATGAGTCGCTTGTGTAGGGTCCAGTTGGAGTCAATGAAATGGAATGATACTACCATAAAAGAGGTTTGATTCGAGGAGGTCCACAGATCTGTGGTGAGAGAAACACAATCAACGGATTTAAGCTCATTTGCAAGAGCATCTTTCATCTGTTCATACATCAAGATGACATCAGATTGGAGTGTGACTTGGCTAAAAAGTCGGAATTGAGGTTGCAAAGAGGCTACAAAGAGCTTGAAAAATTGATGTTGAATGAGGTTGAATGGTAGTTCGTGGGCGATGACCATCTTGGTCAGGAGTTCATGTGAAGCTTGTTGAGAGAACGTCCAAGACCCCAAGGCGCCAGAGGGTTGCCCTTGGATTAGCGTTGGGTAGATGAGTTCTGGTAGTTAGAACACCACTGGATGTGGCACCAAAGGTGTTTTGTGCCATTTGAACTCTTTCCGGTAAGAGACGCCTGGCAATACTTGCAGATGGCTTTCAAATTCTTGGCTGTAAGGCATAAAAAAAGATTAAAATTGATGTTGCAATGATGGACCAATAGCCAAGATAAAATTACAAAAACTGACCTTTGCCTTTGGTGACAAAGTGACCCCAAATGTTCTGGTCGTTTGATGTTGTTTCTTGTCAGGTTTGGTGGATTGAGTCTCCAAAGGTTCCTCCCAATTGGTCTTGTTTACTTTGACGCTTGTCATTGCTTGAGTATTCTTGGGATCAACTTGAATGTCTGGGTTGGTTCTTGCTGGATTATCTTCATTATGTGTATTGGGAGATTGAGCTGGATTTTCATGGTTGTCTATTTCCCTTTCATCTTGATTGGTGATGGTAGACAACCCTGGTGGTGGATGTTTCACTTGGGGACCTGGTTGTTTAGCTTTCCTCAGCCGCGGCACCATGAGAGAATTCACAGTCGAGTGGGAGGTTGGGTCGCCGTTGAGTCAAGTCTGAGTGGGCAAACAGTAGACTGTAGAATCTGGATTCTGCACGGTCGGCCCCTGACTCCACTCAGCCGGTTCATTGTGTGTATTTATCTGCCCAAGCCTGGCTTGCAAAGAATCCGGGTCAATCCGGGTCGGGCCACATTGATGATTTTTGTATGTAACACTGCCCAAACCCGGCCATGACCCAGTGGGCCGCAGGTGACCAGTCAACCCGGCCCACTTTCATCCTGATTTATGACATCATAACATAGCCTGATTGTGCCATAGCTGGGCAATATGACATCATTAATTATTTCTAGGCACTTCCATGCTTCCCATCAGCTTCTATAGGCTCCCCATGAGCGCCTCAGAGGTACCTGTGAGAAATTTAAGGACCTGCTTCCTCTGGCATTTTCCCCCAGCCCTCCAAGTCCAACAGAAAGTGCCTTCAGCACTGATATTATTGTACACACTCCCTTGGATTGTCAGTATAAGTATCCCCACAGCTTTGTAAAGTGTTCTTGCCACTGAATCACACATTCACCATCATCTACACTGCCAATTGTCTGCCTGAACCTTCCTGTAGTGACTTGCACAAGTGTTGAGGCTCATTTGAACTACTTCCCCAAGTTGTTATCTGCACTCACATCCTTGTAAAAGGCCCACCTTTCACATAAGTATTATTACTTACACTCCATAAATTATTCCCTAGCTATATAATCAGGAAGAATCCACGTAATAATACTGGATTTACCTCCCTTTAAGGTTGAGAAGAAGTTCTACAAGCTTAAATACTTGGAACTAATTTAATTTAATCTTATTGAAATTGCCACAGGAATTCCTTAATCTTACCAAAACTTCATGCATCAACACTCAAAGCACAACCAAGTGCTGTAAATCACCTGGTTAGTAGCATAGAGCCTGACACTGACATACAAGCACTTAACATGGTCTGAAATTTGCCTATCTCAGGTTATGTGAGTGCAGTATTTACAAAATATAATGTGGAGTCTCCTGCCGACCCGGATCTGCAACTTCCAATGCTGGTTTGGGTTTTACAAAAGCAAACCATGGCAGTCCCACTTCCAGCTTAATGCTGATGGATTGTCTGGCTTACAAACCAGAATGATAAAGCTTCATCCTGGGTTGGAAGACCACCATATCAAGCCTGGGGCCACCAGTGCAATGCCAATGTAACCCGTGGGCTGAACATAAGGGTGCCCCAGGCCTTGGTTGGTCCTAAGGAGGTGACATATGGAAAACTGACTGCTGCCTGTTAGAATTGTGATCATGCCCCAAAGAGGGCTTCCTTTGTTCCTTTTCTATTCAATTCTTTTCTGTTATTTTTCATCTTAGGCCCTCAACTCAGGCCCCCCTACATGTTGTATTTCTTTTGTTCCCCATCAGAAATACAACCTCACTTGTTTCCAAGCCCATAACACTGAGACATGCTCTATTCGAGTCCCTCTCTTTGTTGATCCAAGTCCCTGAGCATACTCTGCTCTTGATTCTCAGCTCACCCCTTTCCTGTCCTTGCTGGCCTTTGGCCATTATTCTTTTACTGCCTACTTGTTTATCAACCCATC
>SMGU01009765.1:0-12478 GCA_004348175.1 Puccinia novopanici
AGACCTGAGGAAACCAGTATGCGCGCTGTGAGCTGAGGAGGACAATTTTGGGAGGCCGACGAAGCAGAGAAAAGAGAAATCACCTAAGTGATGAGGAAGAAGGAAGCAACAGATGAGTAATATTGCATGGTGAGCACAGGAGAGAGCGGAGGCAAAAAGAAAGACAAAGACAAAGAAGCAAATAGAAAGAATGAGAGATAGAAACTGAGAGCAGACCTGAGGAAACCAGTATGCGCGCTGTGAGCTGAGGAGGACAATTTTGGGAGGCCGACGAAGCAGAGAAAAGAGAAATCACCTAAGTGATGAGGAAGAAGGAAGCAACAGATGAGTGAGAAAAAGAAAGAACAACCGGTGAAAACTAGTCTAGATACAACATGAAACCTAATCTAGTGATGAACAAGGTTGTAACCCTAATCTTCCACCTCACTCAACTCGCCCCTATGATCCAGTCTTCTCAGGGACTGCGCCGTATCGTCACAGGTCAGAGATCGGCAGGCCGGTGCTTTGCAGTAGTCAGGCCGTTTGTTTATTCAGACAGGGGCTCAATCGACCCAAAAACTGAGGTGTAGCAGATTACTCGAAAAAGGGTTAGCGGGCCCTCGGAACATTGATGGATAATGTGGCGGTTGTGGTCTTTGTCTTCAGCACCGGATATAGTCAAACCTGTGTAATTTGATTAAGGGGGGTTGAGTGAAGGGGCACTGAGGCCACCGCGGACCGAAGCGCTCCTGATCGCCATTGTCTATTATCGGCTTCAATGATGACATTGGGATCAACTTTCGCGCCTACAATGAGCACAATGGGACCTTCCACCTGGTGGCTGAATGGTGAGCAGTCTGATGGTGCGAGCGAAGCTGACGGAATGAAGTCTGCCTGGCTGATAAAAAGAGATGGCACCATGCGATTTTCCTTCATTCGTCTATCACCTACATCACCTACATCTGTCGGAAAGCCTTCTTCATTCGCTGGGGTCTTGCTTTTTTTCTACCATATAAGCTTTGATACTAGGGGACCGGTTCCTCATAATTTTTCAACTTCCCACATCTCCGTTCGTTCTGAACCTATTCACCTATCACCATCTGTCGAGAGGGGTTGTGAGCTGATTATTCACCATCTGCGAGGTAAGAGGCCGTCACTGTCAGGTTGGCAAAATGAAAAGATAATGGTTGGATTACTGATGCTTCGGGTTTTGGATGTTAATCAGCAAAGAATGGAAAGAGCCGGGTCAGCCATTGAGCACGAAGTCAGCCGATTCAGCAAAAGGATATTCGTCTGGACGGTCAAGAGGAAGTGTAGAGAGCATGGAAACCATTCAGAGCTAGCGCTTGTGGTGCCCTTGGACTACACCCGGAAATCAACACTCTTCCGAATCGCCGAGAACAGAAGACGCTACTACCTCAGCACCAGTGTCATAGATCTGCGGGAGACGTTTGGAGAAGACAGTCCGACCTTCGGCGGCCGACCGACCTGGCTCGGCAAGCTCGAGGATAACGCTCGCGACCACGAGCGTCTTCAGTTACTCGTGGAACGGATCAAGACGGCGTTGAAGACTGTGGTTGACTCTCCTTTGGGGAAAGCGGGTCGATGGTGTAGTAGGGATTGGGTGGTCACATTCATTAAGCAGGAGGAGGGACGCGGGGAATTCTGCCGGGGAAGAACACGATGTGTGAGAGGGACGGTGGAGCGATTATAATTACTTTGCGAATGGAGCATGGCCTCAATTTATTTTAATAATTAATTCATTTTCCTAATCTGAGGAGATGGGATTTGTCCGGAGAGGGAGGAGGACATCGCATTGAAGAGAGGTGTGTCGTGTTGGATTGGTGTGAGTGAAAACTTGAGAGCGGAAGGTATTAGATTGGGATGTGTGAGCGAGCGCGCCTGTCTTCTTTCTCCAACCACAGACCCGCCATGACCACGGTGCTGAGGCAGATAGCGCCCCCTGTCCCCTGCAACTCAGAAGAGTCTGAATCCCCGGGCGCAGTGCAAGGACAGCACAACCGGAAGGTCTGAATGGTTCCCATGCCCTCTGCATGGCCACTTACTCGTCCAGAAGAAAGAGTCAGAAGAGAGGAAGAAAACCTGAAATCATACTTATCCTCAAGTTCGGGGAGATGAGGGTCATGGGGCAAGAGATAGGGAAGAAGGTAAGTCTATCAGAGCAGATATCTTGAGGCGAGGATCGGGAAGGAGTGGTTGGGCAGGAGTTTTGAGTGTGTCGAGTGTAATAGGAGAATAAGTGGGGTGGTGGTGGGAGGAGGAATCCCGGAGGGAGACAGCAGGGTATTTATGGGCGAGCGGTGCTGAGGAGGCCAGAAGCCGGCGCAGCTCTTGCTGCCAGCCGGCTGAGCAATGGGTGTCCACTGGCTCAGCACGCCCTACCCCAGCTGGACTGCTGGGTGAAGTGGGGGAGTCGCCGCTTTGGGCCCCATGTCAGCCAAACCGGATTTTCGCCTAAAGCTCTGTCCATGAAGGGTTGAAGGGCAAGGAACCTCTCATTCGACTCTAAGTGGAAATTCCACCAGATTGTACTCACCACTGCCAGGAGTACTCTCGTCTGTCCTAAGTTACTAGCTAGAGTGGGTCTCGGGGAAAATACCGAATAATTTATTCTTGCCCGTCGGTCCAGCTCCTCTCTCAAATCACGACTCGGGTCATGGTTGTCCTGGGTCTAGACTTGTTTGGCCACCGGGTGTCAGCCGCTCCATAGCTGAGCGCGGTCACCAGTGGCTTTGGGCAGTCACGAGTTCCTGTAGTATAGACCAGCCTCGTTTGACCCGGATGGGAGACCAGTTCCTCCCTAATCCTTGGGTGGCTCGCAAGTAACTTTCATCGCAGCACTAGAGCACTGGGCCTCAGAGCTGCAGATAATAAATATCCCGCCGGCCTATGGCAGCCTGCAGTGCGAGAAGAGCGCTTCATCGCCATACCGGGAAGAATCTCCAGTCCTGCATCCGCAACAGTATTCTGGTCAACCAGACTCTGTGCTCGATTTTCTTCATGGCTTCCCTTAGGAAACGAAACATCCACTCATATCAATTAGTATCATGGTCATGCAGGAAATCACCCGGTTCTGTCAAGGCGAACAACGGGCCATCAAAGGCTCCCACCCAAGCAATCATCAAGCATGGTGCTCTTTACTGAAATTTATCAGCCAAAGACCCGTCCTAGGGTCACGACAGTTCCTGAACTGCCGATTTTGGCTTGCTGATGCTGTAAAAAGGTAAGGGTTTCGGGAGACTTTTTTTCTTGTTTCTGGAGATGAAGAGTATATGTAGGTTGAATTTTTGTTCTTTCTGGAGATGAGGAGTATATATAGGTGCTAGGAGTGATAAATTTCTCATACAAGCAACCAGGAGGACTTGTAAGAAATACCAAGAGGGTGATACTCAAACTATTTCATTCATTGAAGAAGTATTTCTTTAATAAAAGAGAACATAGGAAAAATCAGCAAATAGTATATAATTCATACTACAAGAATGAGCAGAGATGAGCAATTTTAAAAGAGTGATAATCAGGTTAACTTGATCTGGTGTTGAGTGAGGTTCCCACTACTAAAAAGACCAATTTGGAACCAAACTTAAAATGAGTTTTGCCATATGAGGTGGATTCATCTCTAGGTTTTTGAAGTCTCCATACTGTTAAATAGCTCTATGGCAAGTATAGAAAAGGATGGATTGCTTAACATAACAAATAGGATTTTGAACTCCTATTTGCATTATTCTGCTGAAGCATGGGAATCCCATTTTTATGTCATTTGGAACAGGCGCACTGTCATATTCATATTTGATGATGGTAGGGGATCATGGTGCTCCTCCATCTTGAGGTGGGGGGCAGCTGAATATGAGGAGGAGGAGTGAATGGTGTGAGAGAGGGGGGAGGAGTGTGTAGAGCCCTTATGACAGTTATTATTTTGGTCTGGACAAAAATGACTTTGGCAGGTGAGTATGATGAATTTTAATCTAGTGTCATGTAGATTAAAATGCTAGTGGGTACGCCAAACATCATCAGTTGTCATGATAAAGAAACAAGATTTTTTATTACTGCTAGTCCAACAATGCTTCCTGAATATGCATGCATTTTTTTTTTTTTTTTTTTTTTTTAGAATCCTTCCTGCTATCCTTTCCCATTCATGTCTGCCTCTGCTTTCCACAAACTATGGTCCTTCTGCTTGGGAAATCAAAGAAAAACATTTCAACCACCTATAATGTTACAGTAGATTTATAGATTCTGATCTCAGAAACTTTTCATCTTCATAACTCAACAATTTGGAGTCCCTAAACTCTGTTTATTTGCCAAATTATTGATTGCTAACTGGCATGCTGTTTAAAATTCAGAAAATGTCTTTTCCTTGTTATAATGGGATGTAATTCCTGAATTGTGACTGCTCATGTTCCTGAATTAATTTTACAAAATATCTTTTTTGAAGGGACATGTGTCACTCATATTATGAGCACAGTTGTCTTGTCATTAAAAAATGTGCCTGCACAGTTTAATGAAAAAGTTTCAATGGCAAATAAGTAAGCCAAAGTGTTGTAAAACTTCAGTTTTCATTTCATTTTATAATAGTTAAAGTCTGTCCATGCCATTTGTTCAGTTAATTCCCGGTTATTTGGGCCTCAGCTACAAAACAAAAATGTGCACATAAATATATGTATGCTATTAAGCCTTCCATGAAACTTGTTCACTTCATTTTTGCACTGTAAAAATTCATCAAATAAGCCTCCTACCTATTCTAAATGAAAAGAAACCTTTTTAAATTACTATAAACAAGAGTGGTTGTGAGCCCTGTTTCACAAGCAGAAATCATCCATTCATCTCATTTACTTGCTACACATATGATGTTGAACATTTATTTCGCTTTCCATGTGTAATTTTCCCTTGTTGTTCTTCACAGCACATCAATTTAAGCCTTTGGTGTAGGTTACACCAGGCTTTTTGGGCAAGGTGAAGAATTTTTACCTACTGAAGTCATTTTGACATGGCTTCCACCAACCACATGCAGAAAGTTGGGAAACTGAATCATTTTGACAACATGGGGTTGTCCTTCCCAGCCAAATGACTGATTGCCTTGGATAATGAAGGAATTCAACTTCAACTGCCATGATTTCCTAGAAATATTTACAGTCAACAATCACTTAATTTTCACTATGCTTCAATTATAAGGGATTAATTGTACCCACAAATGCCAAAAATAAAGATAAAAAAAGCGCCTGTGCCATGTATCAGTGCATTTAGTATGTCACTCAAACAACAAGTTGTGGGTTCTTTCTGCAAAGATTTTATCAAGCTTGCACCATAAATGCTCCTCTGATATACATGGGGTGAACCTTGCTGAAGATTATGGGACAATCCTAGAGCCTTATGGTGAAGAAGTGCTATCAGTTACCATTGACAAAATGGAATTCATACAAAATCAAATAGTTGGTATAGATGAAATAAATTTTAAATCAATTTCTGTGCTGATTTCTGCCTCTATGCAATATTCCAGGCCAAATAATTTCAAATTAAACCTATATTCTTCTCTTGAAACTCTCAGGACATATTTGCATGACTTTCTTTGACACATGGAATGTTTTAGAATTCAATTATTCCAGGAAGTGGGATGAAAGTGAGTTTTATGTACCTAAACAAGATTTATAGAGTCTCCACTCCAATATTTTGAACCCTTTGATCTAAAGCTCAGGATGCTAGAGATGTGCTTCAATCGGTGGAAAGTATACTTCCATCATTCAGCTCTCTGAGGCAAGAAGATGTAAATATGTATGGGATGATCTTCCAATGAGTAAAATAAAAAAATACTCCAATGGGGTTGTTTCCATACTGGCAGTGTAATGGGTGACCAGATTACCAATGAATGAATGTTTCAAGGAATGAAAAATCATGGATTCCACTTTGTCATTTTTATTCAAGCTCAAAAATTTCCCAGAGGTCCACTGGCTTCTCTAACAGTTTTTATATTCTGTCCCAGAGGGAGTGAATTCTTATGCTCAACTCTGCGCAAGAGCATTATAATACTTTATAACTTCTTCATGGAGACTACCTCCACACACCATATGGGCTTATCAAACTTCCCATATAGATTGCATTGATTTTTCTGTTTGTATAAATGTATTTTTTTTTATTTCAAAAAAGTAGAGAGATAGCAACTTCAAACTATTGAAGTTTTGTATGCTAAATTATAAATAATTTACTTATTGTATTAGATCAATGCTTTGGTAGGGGTGTTAAATGATTATGTTTCATGTTGATGAGACTCTGGGGCCTCAATGGTGTGTTCATTAAACCTTTCTGGGCAGGATACACCCACAGCAAACCCCTCCACCCATGCTCAAACCATTCATAAGCTCCAATAACCATGCATAAATTTCCATGCACTTCAGATCTGTCTGTTCCAACATATTGGAACTTCAACCTTTCACTGGTGAAGCTGGTTTTTTATCCTATTAAGATTTGCTTGATCTTGTGTTGATTTTTATAAAAAAATTATTAAAAAATAATTGGTAAATGACTATGAATTAGCAAGGGCATTGAGCTTGAAAAAATCACCTTTCCATGAGGTGTTATAAATTTAACAAAAGGAAAAGAAATTGATGAGGAAATAGATGATGATAGGTGGTGTAAATTGAAATATCTGTCAATTTGACTATTTTCTAATTATCCACAAACACAAGGCAGGTCCTTATGGATGTTCCACTAGGGGACTGAAAACAAAAGAAAAATGGATCCTTGTTTAGATTATAATAGGTAACAATGACAGCTTTGCCTTCTGGGAGCATAATTGGCACATGCATATGCATGTTGTGTGAAGAGGCTAGTGTGTTGGATGATGTGACACAACTGGGTAGAAGGAATCAAATCAATTGTTCATTCTACAAATTTGGTTCCAAATCATTCACATCAAGACAAAAACAAGACCAGAAGTCATTTGAAGAATCAAAATTCAACAGGCAATAAAATATCATCTCATCAAAAACATTCAGAATACTCAAATAAAGATGGAAATTGTCTCAGACTCGGAGAAAATTATTGTTCAAGGGGGAAAGAAAAAATCAAGACACAATAAATTTGGGCCTCAGATTTAGTTACTCATTGACCGGGGAAAATTTCTGGCACTTTTATAGAAGAAATTTTTGGTATTTTTGTAGAGGGTACCATCAAAAGTAAAAAACTTGCTATGCAAGTGACTAAAACTTTTCCCCTCATGATTCTTTTATCCATTTTTCTCATTGATTTTTTCAATTCACTGAACTGTTTTTTTCTTAATTTTCATTCTAGTGTTATTGCTAATCTTTTTTTGTTTTATCTCTCTAATTTTTTTTGTTTTTGTTGATTTCAATTTTGGTATTGACTGATTGTAATGCCTCTCTTATTACTTCTGACTCTTATGTTTATTTTTTGATCATTTTTTTTATACCTTCTTATTTTATTTATTTTATTATTAGTTTATGCTACTGCTGGCTGAAAAATAAAGATTTAAAATGAATATGACATACTCAAAATTGAAACATAAAATCATAAAAGCACATACTTTTTAATTTTTGGTAGGGTACTTTCAACAAGTTTTTGTGCATTTTCATCAAAAGTCACTTCAAAAAATAATGATGTGAAAGGCTTTTATGATTTTATGTCTGGTGACTAGTTTGAGTTGAAAGCCAGGAAGCAAGATCAAATATTTCCCCTGGAATACCCGAGTGTAAATGCAATTAATTACAACAACTTCTCCTTTAGAACAAACTGGCTGTAAGCCAGAGCCTCTAGAGTGAAAACAGGATACAGAATGGGTTTTTATTTTTAACACTGAAAGAAAGTAACAAAAATCAAAAGGCTAGAAGGAAGGGAATGATTTTGATACTGTGTGATCAAGAGACTCCTCTGGATGGTTCAAAATAGGGTTCTAGCAAGAAATTAATCGTTTGAAGAAAAAGTCACAATTAATTCTTGAGGCTGTAAGCCAAGGCTGTAAGCCAAGGCTGTTCAAAGGTAAACCCCTGTGTTTTTATTTTATTTAGGAAAAACAATCTATAAAAAAAAAAGAGGGAGGAGAGAGGGAGAGAAATAATTTGGAAGCAGGGGTTGATCTAGAGAATAAACCCAGGAGAAGATCTACAAAGATTATTGAAGAGATTATTTAGGAAAAGGCACTCTGTCAAACACAGAGATAATAACAAAATACCTGATGTTCTCCAAGTAGCTAAATTACTCAATTCATCCTAGAATAACTATTGCCATTTTATTATATATGTTAAATTATAAATGACACCATCAAATTCCATTTATAATACACCTAAAACCTTTAGAATCTTTTTGAGTAATATTTTCTAGTTTTTTTTACTCTTGTTTAGTTCTGTTAGTTTTGTCCCTCCCTGAGAAGTCTAACCAGGTTCATTCCATTTCTTTACTCTCACTTTATTTTCTTCTATTAATTATCTCTAATATTATTCCTTGTACAATATTATAACAATAGAAATACTTAGCACATAAAATAAGTGCCCAAATTATGTTTGAACATGTCTTGTAGGATTATAACTACTTCTTGTAGGATTGTAAATACTGTAACAACTCCATAAATATGATTATAAGCACCCAAAATGTGTTTGCATATCTCTTTTAAGGTGTTCACTTACTGTAAAAAATTCAAAATATATACCACAAGAATTTAACAGCTCCAGGTTGCACTCAAATCATGTGGAAATACATAACTGGTGCTCTCAATAAAATATTGCTGTGAATATACCACACCATGGTAAAAGTGAGGGGAATGGATGCCAAGTGACATCCAGTAACATCCATTGAAACTCCAGAATTACTTTTGTGTTCCTCCACAATGATAAAAATGGCCCCTTTGTCCTTATCAAGGAGTTGAATCAGTCCCTACTTAGTTTATGGCCTGAACTGCTCAAGGAGTTATCTGCATGTCACCTGACATGTATTCCCCTCACTTTTGGTATGGTGCCACATGATATAGCTATTGGTCCACTCTCAATAAATGGATAAATCAATGGGGTGTGCCCTAAAAATTAATATGCTCCAAAAGTACAGTAAACCCCTTACAATCAACTTTCCAAGCCGCCTTCTCAATCACTTGTAGCACAAATCAGTGCCCTTAGTTCCCTTGAACACTAGGTGGATGGCATAGAGGCTGAAACCTTCTAAGGGTGAACCTAGGTTATTTTTGATGGAGAATTAATTTTAGTGTCAATATTTTCATCCAATTCCTCATTTTTTTTGTGTGCTTTTAAATATTCTTGGTTGTTCTATTTAAAGGGTTCATTTGGTGGGTCTGGTGGTTGCTTCTGCTGTGCGCTTTCAATGTCTCACTTGTTAGGTTTTCAGAAGGAGATCTCAAAAGTGAATGAGGAGCTGAAGGGGTCCAGGTGCAAAATTCTCTGACTCAATGCTTTATTTCATACGTTGAGGAGCTGACTTAAATAGTGACTGCAAGATCCAAAGGGGGCCTAGACAAAACAGGACAAGGCCACTTGGCCATAAAGGACAAGGAAATAACAGGAGACAGGAAAGGGACAGGAAAGGAGACAGGAAAGGGGAAAGGACAGGGGACAGGACAGGGGACAGGACAGGGGACAGGACTGCAGACAATACTTAGACAGGAAAGGGGTCAGGAGATGTAATATGAGGAGGAGGTAGGATGAGAGAGAAGAGGGATGTGGATGGAGGAGAGAGAACTAAGTGCTGAGAGCACACTCAGATCAGAATTCTGACATCACTGAGCCTGGTTTTCATTGAAAATCAGCACCACTTTCAACCGTGAAGATCCTGTCAGCCTGCAAGTGAATTTAACAATACCTTTCACAAGCTATCATTACATTCACTACACAGACTGCACTATTTATTGCCCTTTCACTTTTATCTTTTTATAAACATATGTCTCTTATGCTTATATAGAGTTATTCAGTTGTACATATCTGTATAGCTTGTATCTTGCTCATTTCTATGTTCCCCAGAAATCCAAGAAGAGATGACTTGATCAACCATTCCTCTTGGTCTTGAAGTGAATTGTGGATCCACCCTCAAGATGGCTACTTCTAGTTATATTGCACGGATCCCTGAACCAATAGAAAGCTTGGAGATAGCTATTCTCTAGTTATATCTGTGAATCACTGAACCCAAAGCAGCCTTTTATCTCTCAGCAATTATCACTTTCCCATTTTAGGAACTCAGCTCCTCTAGGTAGCCGGTTCTTATTTGATAGCTGACAGATCCTAGGAGCATGATGCAGCTACATCATGCTTTGTGAAACATTAGCAGATAAAAAAAATAACAAGAGTGTTCTCATGGAATAAGAGAAGTTCATGTATTGAAGTATTATATTATGTCAAGGAGCCCTTCCCAGAGAAAAAAAAATGTGATATTTTTCAGACCAGCTTCCTGTCTCTAAGGCTGATGGTGTAAAGCAAAATGACTGGTCACTTTTTGGTCTATTGAAAAGGTGTGATGCCATGCACCTTCCCCTATTGAGAAATGAAGGGTTGAACATGAAGAGAAACCTGAGCCCTTATAAGAGCCCAAACAGCAGATCAAGGATGAGCAAGTGGGCTGTGCCTCCATTTCACCCAAGGCAGGAGACCTATAACCGCACAAGTGTTTGGCAGCAAAAGCCATCTGCACAAGTGAGTTGGGCCAGCAAGAAGGGGATGTTTGGCAGGAAGGGAAATTATACTCCCTGTGGGAGAGAAATTCTCCTTGATTATCTGAGGGGGCGGTTTGCCCATGATGATGGCTTCTGTGCCAGCCAGTCTTGCTGGGCTGGCACCGCATCCCCTGCGCCAGGTGGCCCTGGAATGGTGGTGTTCCCTTCAGTGCATGTCTTTGTGTGGTCCTCGAATCCCCACTTCAAACTGAGAAGTCACAATCAAGCCCTTGGTGAGACATCCTGATGTGGAAGCATTGGGACATGCATTTTTGTTGGCCCATGTTGAGTGCAGATGGTGCATGGGGGGAAGAGACTGTCATACAGATGGGGGAATGATGCACTTGGGTCTTTACACAAAGGAAGCCCTCTCCAAAACCTGCGCTGAGAAGGGGCCAACGTGTGGGGACCTCTTTGCCAGTTCTGTGTGATTGCTGTGCTCCACCATATTTGTGCCCAGCTGTCAATGGGGTCCTTGATGTCACCGGTTGAGGCCTCATGGGTTGCACTGCCGCTGGCTGAGATGAGCCCTTTCAACTTGGTATTGGGTTGACACCAAACTTGACACAAGTCCCAACCGCAGGGAGGGACTTGGGGATAAAAGCCTGTATTCAGCATGAGAGCCTGGGCCAGATTTTGCACATTTGGCAGGGCAACTTTTCCCTCTGTGATTTTCTTGACTTTTTCCATAAATTTAGCCACCATCCTTGGTACCTAACAAAACTCCCCTTTCTTGTCTCCATTTTGATACCAGCATCATCCTGATAGCTATCGTTTCATGTCTCCAAGCGCCAATAAAAAGTTGGCATTTTTTCCTGACCATTTCTCATTGTGTAAGCATCCCATTCTGTATTCTCAAGATCTTCCCTGCACCTCTCCGCACTGGTGTCTGTATGAAGAACTAGAGAGATGCAGGCCTTGTCTGTATTTCTTCTTTCCCTTCGAATCAGACAATTCGACCTATTTTTCAATCTGCTATGGCAAGCTGATGCCTGATGATGAGGCTCCCAGATTTGGTGGGAAGGGGGCTGGCCTCCACCCTTGTCTGCAAGGCGCGTAATTGTGATGCAAGGTGTCATCACAGGAACAAGAAAACTCAAAAAAGCGGTGAATACAGGGGTCGTCCTCAGCCCAAGGGCCTCACGCTCCCAGTTCACTTTTGCCCGTAGGCCTCTCTGTGAGACACAGAAAGGCCTAGACTCTGTGAGACACAGAGAGGCCTCAGAGAGGCCTAGATAAGCTCGGGTTGACACCCGTTGGAGAGCTCCAGGCCAGTGGGCACGAGGCGCGCAGCATCATTTGATCACCGGCAGCCAACATTCATTCACGGACCTCACAAGGAAACGTCTAGTTACGACCGGCAAGATCTCCCCGCGGGTCAAGATAAGTGGCGGAAGAGCCTCTCGATCTCTAGGTAGAGGGTGATAATACGAATAACAACATTCACGTTTTTTTTCTTTTCTTTGTTTTTCTCTTTTCTTTGTCTTTTGCGTCCTCTCTCTCTAGTCCTTCAGCAGCGTCTGAGAAAAAAAAGGAGGAATGAGAAGAAGAAGAAAGAAAAAAAATCCTCTAAGGTAAGGTATATATATATATATAGACACCACATGGAATATATTGGAACAAACAACCCTTTTTTTTATTTATTTTTTTAATGTTGTTAAACAAACAAGAGAGCCAAGGCAAGAATAGGACAAACATTTCCAGTGGATGAGGGATTCAAGAAGTCCACGGAGGAGGGAGCCCAGCAAAAAAAAAGAGATCGAAGAGGAGGCGCGGCACAGAAGTAGCGGGGGACAGAGCAGGAGATATGTTTTTGGGCGAGGGGGG
>SMGU01009766.1:0-15804 GCA_004348175.1 Puccinia novopanici
TCCATAAAAGTATGTCATTTTTTGTCCATACTTGACATACTTGTTTTTTCCAGTTTTTTCCTTGTTTTTTTGTGGGAGTATGGAATTACAAAACCTCCATAGAGACTCCATAATTCCATACTCCCACAGAAAATAAGTATGTCAAGTATGGAAACAAAAACGACATACTTTTATGGACAAGAAATGAGTCCGCCTATTAGAGGTTATGAGCCCAGCACTGCCACTGTTGCAAGTTCAATTCCCAGTCTTATCATCTTGCTCATATCACATCCTCCCCAGTTTGTAACATCTCACAGATCACAGAACATACTTAGAGCTGGTACTAGTCTTACATATCACATATTCTTGATTATTGATTTAGGTGTGTGGATGCCTTCATAAGTTCCACTGGTGTATGGGTGCCTTAAGCCCCATTTGATTTATCCATAGTATAGTCTTATAGTATTAAATTAGCAGCAGTATGCATGAAAGTTGACAGTTAGCAAGTCTGTTGGGGAGTAACACTAGCATATTCTATAATTCTACACCAGCCCATTTGGTGTCCAATCCAATATCACCTCCAGTTGTCAGTGATATTGGCTTGCAGGGGAGTGTTATGGCCTGGTGTATACCTGTACGGGGGAGAGTTGGCACCCACTACAATTGTGTAGTTGGGTAGGTACCTCTTTTCACCTCCTCCGAGTCATTAGAAATATAACCTGTTGGCTGACATGTAATCCTCTGATTGTCCATACACATTTGTTTATTTTTGAATGTTGCCATGTTATACAGTGTGTGATAAATACACTTTTCAGACGATGACTCAGCAAATTCTGTACTTGACTGATAAGAAATGAGATTGATACAAGGCAAAACTATAATTACAGATTTAAATAAATTTATTGAAGGATGTCCAACTTTCAGAGAAAATGCTGCATTGCGCCCCTTGTGGATGACAGCTTGAGGGTCTTGTTAAATTGAAGGTGCAAACGCCTTACAAAAAATTCCCGGCCATAATTCAGAGGCTGTGTTGAACTTCGGTTTGGTTAAGGACTTGCGTGCTCACCACCACTACCAGAAGCCAGCGACATCTGGTTCCTCAGATATCGTGGGTTGGATCATGGCCATCAATTGACTGTGACCAGACTCTTCATCGCGCTTGTGCGCCCTATCATCTTGCTTACAAGAAGCAGCCTTTGGAATGGAGGAATACTCTTCTCGCTTGACGAGTCCTTCAGCGCCGTCTGGCTTGAAATCATCCTTAGACTGGCCCTTTCCATTTCCACCAGCCTTCCCATTATCATGGTGCTTGGACTCGCTCTTTCCATTCCCACCAGCTTTCCCCTTGGACGACGTGCTTGATTTCTTGTCCGCCGTTGGACCGGTGATTATCGTGGTGGAAGCATCCGGAGTCTTTTTCTGCGAAATTATTTTTGGTTGAGATGGTGGTGGTGGTGTTTTCTGCTTGGAATTTTTAGGAGGAACGGCTGGAGCTGTTTGGTTCTTGTGGGGTGATGGTTGCGGTGTCTGCTTCGAAGTTTTGGGAGACCCGACGGGAGCTGGTTGAATATTTGGGTGTGATGGTGGCTGCTTGGGAGTTACGGGAGACGTGTCCGGATGTTTTGGAGTCTTTTTTGGCGTGGATTTCGGAGCGGTTTCCGGAAGGCTCTTGTTTCCGCCGTTGGTCGCGTGGACTTCCGCTGGAGAAGCTTTAACAGACGCGCTAAAAATCAAAATCAAAATAAACCAAACCAAAAGAGAATCTTCAGAAAAGGATGCATCACGGTTGCACCAACAAGAGCAATGGGGCCTGGCTTCCATGATTTCCTTCATGGACACATATACTCACTCGCTGGGTTTTGACGTGTCTGTTGCAGGTCGAGCTTGAATGTGCATGCAGACAAGGAATGTACAAAGGCAGATTGCCGCAAGTTTTCGGACGTTTAGAGACATCATGGCGTTGGTCGTTTATGTGCCTTTTTGCTTTAATAGATTGAGCAAGTTTGATGGAAAAAAAGCCTATGATTTCTTGATAAGTTGACTCCGGCTTGACTGATGAGGGATTTAAGGCCAGCCTTTGTAAACACGATGATGAGGCTTTGAACAAGTATGTAATACCAAATTTTGCTATTGCTCTATAAACAGTTGGAAGAAAAGGGCTGGATAGGAATAGGAAACGAGTGGATTCGAGCGGCTTCTCATATATGTATATATCCCTGAGGCTGGGGGCACGAACTGAAGGACCGGTGACTGACCGCATGCCCATAAACCGCTCGGCGTAGTGTGCTTGAACGAGGCAGGAAAAGGATAAGCCAAGTGTTACAAAACGTTCGTTCCTGTTGCAAACTCCAAGCTGACATATTCTGAGTACATCGGTTGTTCCATCCGACGACACTCCCTGACTGACCTCTCATGGGCACCCACAATCGTACAGACTGTATACGAGCATGGCGTATTGTGTGGGCCTTGCGGGGTGAGGATTAGAAGAATGACAGGACTTGATGATTCGTGACTGCAGATGCATGACTTTTAGCCACAGGCTAGTTCCGTGTCCTTGCCAGCAGTTCAAGAAAAAGTTTCCCCCAGAACATCC
The DNA here is from genome assembly GCA_004348175.1 of Puccinia novopanici. Classification (NCBI taxonomy): domain Eukaryota; kingdom Fungi; phylum Basidiomycota; class Pucciniomycetes; order Pucciniales; family Pucciniaceae; genus Puccinia; species Puccinia novopanici. The sequence continues at coordinate 2,573 of SMGU01009766.1, forward strand.
CGCTTCTTTCTCTTTCTTTCTATTAACTGCACGCGCCTCCTTCATTCTGTTTGCAGTGTGTGGTGTTTTTTCCAATCCCAAAAGCTGATTTCAGCATCATCATGGTCTGGTCCAGTATGGACTGGAGTGAATAGCAGAGTGAAGGAAAGGAAATATGACTCAAGCAGTAATGCAACAGAAGACACTAACGGAAAAACTCACAAGACTGGCCACAGTGGACATGCAATAGTACAAAGGACCCTTTGTACTCTGATATATCAACTGATGCGAGTTAGGCAAGTTTGTCTTGCAAGAGTGGACATGGTATGTTAGAGGGCTGTAGAAACAGTTGACCTGCTACGCTAAGAGAAGCGTTAGCATAGCACAAATCCTCTAAAAGCTAACAACTTTTGTCGTAGCCATTAGCAGATTTGTGCTAACGCTATCAGAGTGAGGCAAGAAAAAGGCCTTGCTATGCTGCGCCACAGCACTTTGTAGCAGAAAACTGCCGCTACAAGTGCTGTATCTCAGTGTAACATAGCATAGTGGCTCTGTCGCGCCGCTAATGCTATAAGCATTGGCAGGCAAAAAAAATAACCACTATCCTATTCTTTGTTGGACATGTAGCATAGCAGTCCACTGCTGGCTGTAAGGGCTGAGTATTTTTGAATATTCCAAACTAGCAAGGATGACCATTGAAACAGGATTCAGTTATCTATGAACCATACTGCAAATTAAGAGGTTTCAGGTTTGATGCCATACTGAATAGGTTTAAAAAGTGGGCTTGCTGGCAGTCCCATGCATGGCTGAAAAAATGATTGATATGTCAACTTTTTCCATATAATAAGATTCAACAGGGGGGGATTTGTGGAACAAGTACAAAAGGGTACCTTGACGATAAACTTTATGTAACTTTCTATATACAAGTGCCACAAATTTTCCTCTGGTGATTCACATTTTGCTAGCTGTCCTAGAATTTACACTGCAATATTAAGATTAATCATTCTGTCCTGCCTATGAATTCAAAAAGATGAGAAATTAGAAAATCTGTTCTGATAAGAAAGCTCCCTGATAGATCTGTTGCCCCCTTCATCCTGATTAAAAGTAAGGCTTAACATAATACACTGACATCAGTTACTTCTTCAATGGAAATCTGCCTCCACCAGACCATGTCCAATTGGTAGGTTTTTTTAGAAATTCACCATAATTTTTGTGTGGGGTGTATGTGTACCAGCTAACAGTATGTGTAACAAACGCAAGTGTTGGGTGTAGATCCTATTATATATGGTGTACTCAACATTAGCTCACCTAATCATATTATTTGAAAAATCAATTCAACATTCTGGAAAAAGTAGGATGGATGGATTTCATATTTGTTCATGGCAAGCCATTCTTCATTCTAAAACCAAGTCACATGACATGAAGATATTTACTTAAACCTTATAAAAACAAAAAGCTGCACAAACAGGTTAATGATTGAGCATTAACTGCACTTCCCTTTGATATGGACAACTGATAGAAGCAGGCCAGGAAGTTTTTTATTGTCCATTTTGGAAGCCATGTATCAGCCTAATTCCAGCCAACTGAGCAAAGAAACTCCCTGAAAATTCCTCCACTGAGCCAATGCCACTTGCAGGAATCAGGAGCACCCAAAATCCCATCTTTTTCTAGAAAACAGCCTTGTGTCAGGTCAGTGAAGGTACTTTCAAGGGGGTACTGAGGAAACTGTAAACTTGTGAAAATTAGCTAAATAATTTCATTTCAAACTGCTATTTCTTCCTCAAAAAAAGAAAAGTAAAGTAAAGTAAAAAGGAGAGGAAAGGAAAGAAAGAAAGAAAAGAAACTCCAGAGTCCACCTCAAGGCCAGCTGTTTAGTGCCTGCTCCCCCTGTAAGCCAAGAAAACTGCAGATTACATCTTCACACTAATATTTTTTTCTGTTCTTAAATCCAAAGCGGTGAATGAAAGCCCAAAAGGAGTTTCTGGCACAAAAAACAGAAAAATCCCAGAGAGAGATTGCTTAGAGTTCCACCCACAGATGTCCTGAATATGGAGTCAAGATGAGGGGCTGCACAGGTGATATACAGTGAACCTCCTTGCTTGCAAAGGACCAGCAATATTTTCCAGTTGCCTTGACTTCTCTACATATTATACACACCCATGATCATCCACACAACATACCCTTGTCCCATCCTGTTCAGCAGAGGGTGTTGGGCATAAATAATTCCCCTAGACCGCCGTACCATTCCCAGGTCCTCCCAGCCGAACAAGTGATTTCAAGACAAAAACTTAAATGAATGCTGCGAATTAAACACAGCTTAGAACCTGGTTATGCATGTAACAATGACTTCTTTTTTTTTTCATGTCCTATACATCAAGTTCATCCGATGGCCAAGGAATGAGTTGTTCTTTATCTATGACACCATTGTTGGCATGCTCCATTGATTTCCACTTCAGTTGGGCCACTAGCTTCCGAAGAAATAATATGGAACCAAAATTTGAGTTGAGCCCCACTTTGGAACTTGACAATTAGATGCGCAGCAGATTTATCAAAGGGCATCACGCTACAAGGGGGACGTGAAGAGTGGAGATATCAGAATGAACCCAGTCAATGCGAGATGAAATTTCAGTTCGTCAGAGAAAACTTGTATATTTTCTCTCAGAAGTCAACAGGCCAAAAGAAATTGACACAAAGAAGAACAGGCACACACAAGTTCTCATAAAAGGGGAGAAGAAAAATAATAATAAGAAATAACTTCATGCTCTTGGATTCACTTTTGTCTGGAAACAGTAACATTGGATGATGGTAACAAACGTGAAACATCTGGAGAGAAGGGGGTCGTTCCGGTCTCATAGAGCTATAACAGCAGCGCAGGACTGGCTGCCGAACACATCATAATTTTAAGGAGCTCAGAAACATTTACGGTGAACAATTGAGGGACCGCTCTGTGTGATGGCACAACCGCAGATTAAAGTGGTATCTCATCAGTACAGATATCCACTATCCTGAAGCAAGCGAAGGCAAAACAAACCTCATCATATTCTTGCTTCGAAATCCACATCTGTTGGAAGGTGGATAGAGAAGCCAAGATGGAACCACCGATCCATACGGAGCTGTGAGACAAAAGGGGGTATCGTTAGATCATGTCCAGCTTCATCTTCGAAGAGGCGTGAAAGGCGCTTACTATTTCCTTTCTGGTGGGGCGACAATCTTGACTTTCATACTGCTAGGAGCAAGAGCAGTGATTTCCTTTTGCATTCGGTCAGAAATACCTGAATACATGGTGGTTCCGCCCGACATAACGACGTTACCATATAGGTCCTTTCTGATATCGAGATCACACTTCATGATCGAATTGTAGGTGGTTTCATGGATACCAGATGCTTCCAAACCAAGCAAAGAAGGTTGGAACAAGGCCTCCGGGCAACGGAAACTGTGGAAGAATGCGAACAGTGAGTCTCATCATCTTTGCCAGAGTGAAACAGACGACTTACCGCTCATTGCCGATGGTGATGACCTGGCCATCAGGTAATTCGTAGCTCTTCTCGAGAGCAGAAGATTGGCTTGCGGTTTGCATTTCTTGCTCGAAGTCCAAACCAACGTAACAGAGCTTTTCTTTGATATCCCGAACAATTTCCCTTTCGGCGGTGGTGGTAAAGCTGTAACCTCGCTCCATCAAAATTTTGATCAAGTAATCGGTCAAGTCTCGACCGGCAAGATCAAGTCGCAAAATGGCATGGGGCAGGGCGTAACCCTCGTAGATGGGGACGGTGTGTGTGACACCATCTCCAGAATCCAAGACGATACCAGTGGTACGACCCGAAGCATACAACGAGAGCACGGCCTGGATAGCAACGTAGAAAGCAGGGGCGTTGAAGGTCTCAAACATGATTTGAGTCACTAAAAGACATCACGTCATGATGAGTTAATATTTGCTTGATCGGTTGATGGTTTTCGTAAGTCAAACTTGAAACCAGAAAAAGAAAACTAACTCTTTTCCCGGTTGACTTTCGGATTGAGGGGGGCTTCGGTCAACAGCACTGGGTGCTCTTCAGGAGCTACTCGGAGCTCGTTGTAAAAGGTGTGATGCCAGATTTTCTCCATGTCATCCCAGTTCGTGACAATACCGTGTTCGATTGGGTACTTCAACGTCAAGATACCTCTTTTGGACTGAGCTTCATCGCCCACGTAGGAATCCTGTGGTGCAGTGCGGATGGATTGGATGAATGAAATGATCGAAACTCTTCGAGACACTCTGGATTGGCTTACTTTTTGGCCCATTCCGACCATCACACCCTGGTGACGGGGACGACCGCAGATAGAAGGAAATACTGCTCGTGGTGCGTCATCACCGGCGCTAGACAAATGGGAGAACGCGAAGATCAGACCAAGAGAAAGTTTTTGGCCTCCGTCAAGCAAGGTCGACTTACAAACCGGCTTTACACATACCCGAACCATTGTCGAGAACCAAGGCGGCAACCTCCTCTAAAATCAACCGAAGAAAATAAGTCAAAATTATTAGTTCCTGAATGTGAGATTTGTCTAACTGATCACGGCAAATTTATGACCACCACAAGCCCCGGATGGTTTGTGAAAATAGGTAGTGCGATCGGAAGGAGAGAGTCCGATTTACTCGCACTTGGGAAGACCGGAGAGCGAATTAAATTGCTCTAATGGGAGCTTGAAACCAACACCAAACCGCATGGTAAACAGCAACAACCCATGGAAGAATGTTCGCCATGACATCAGGTCGATTGTAACCGATCGCTTCACGTACATCAAGTGATCAGCCGACAAGGAAGGATATCCGATCGCTGTTTCAAGCGAAAAAAAGGAAACAAGAGAGCGACAGGAAGATGGAAAAGTGGAGCAAAGGAACAGAATGGAAGCGGGGAGTGTGGTCGGGAACAGAGGGGAAGGAGAAGGATGAGGAGGATGACATACCTTCCATGGTAGCTTGAGATTAGGATAGTGTTGGATGAAAGAAAAGAAGCAAAGATGTTTATCTAGAGGTTAGCAGGGTGGTTCTGGTGTTCTTGTCGGGATGGATTTGAGTGAAGAAATCGGAGTGAGTGTCGCCAGGCAGTGGGGGTTAAGAGGGGTGATGACATCAGCATGGAAGCTTCGAGGGCTTGAGCCCAGACTCGCAGGGGGCTCCAATCACCACCAGCATGAAATCATCGAGGGCTCGAGCCTCGCACGGTGTTCCACCAAATGACTGCTGGGCTGCTGGGGTCATTGAACTGCCCCGAAAATTCATCCGATATTGCGATAAGACTAGTGGGAAGTGGGACCTTTCCTCAATCAGTACTTGAAATTCCAACTTACAACACAGCGGGCCGAAACGCCAACTTAGATAGCGCGACTGATCAGACGTGCCGGTCATTAGGGCGCGCCGGTGATGTCACTGGCCGTCCTCAGGGCGTCCGGCCAGGCGGCCCCACAACCATGGCGCGGATGGCACGAGTTTCGGATGCGTCTTCACCTCGCTACACCACGGGCGGGATTTGCGAACTTGCAAGCCGTCAGCAAGCTGTCTAGGACCAAGTGGCGTGTTGAGAGCGGCATGTCACAGCAATTTGACTAGTCTGCTCGTGCGACCGGCATAGCGACAGTGTTGCGACGCCAAGCGGCATGGGTACAGCAACCAGAGAGGGAATGATAACGGCATGGGGCCCACCAGAGACATGAAACAGTCAAGGTGGTCCCCATCTGGTGATTGTTTACGTCTGATTGGCTGGAGCCATCAGAGACACGGCAGATGATACCGAAGCTAGTCCGCTTCGATCTCGTCACAACGTTTGACGGCAGCCCGCCCGCTAGTGTGCCGCTGCCTTGTCGACATCCGCATCACATTTTTGCTTGCTACAAAACCACTCAGAAGGTGCTATCTCAAGCCCAAAAACTTGATAGCACCTCGGAGAAAAAACTTTTTTTTTTTGAAGAAAAAGAACTTGTAAAAAATCGTTTGTGATAGCTGAAGAGAAGGGGGGATTATATGTTTGTCGTGGCTATCATAAAGGAAGCAGATGATGGGCTATCGGTTAGTACCCAAAAGTCCAACTCGCTCGATCTGAAGAGCGATGGATCGATGCTGGGACTAAGAGCTTTTTAGTCTGCGATCCACCCGGCTCTAGCGGTCAGCCATCCGGTAGACCATCAGTCGGGCTGACCGCAAAATTTCAGAAGATGGGGTGTCGTGCACCCGGTTCTGTGTCAGTCTGCATGCTGACAGGGTGACCAAGACGTGCGTGCCGTACACGCCTCGTCAACCACTGCTGGGTCGAATTGAGTCGCCTCGCCAGCAAAATTGGCGTACAATTCACGTCTCCCCCGCCCGCCGTGTAGGAAAGCGGCCCGGAACAGCCTCTTGGTCGACCGTCTCAGGGTCCTCACAGCCAGCTCACCGGCACATTGGCTACACCCAGCGACCCTAATCGTCGTGCCGGAGGCGGTGCAGTCGCCAAGACGCTACACGGCCGGCGGCGGGAGATGTGAATTGTACGCCAATTTTGCTGGCGAGGCGACTCAATTCGATCCAGCAGTGGTTGACGAGGCGTGTACGGCACGCACGTCTTGGGTCACCCTGTCAGCATGCAGACTGACACGGAACCAGGTGCACGACACCCCATCGTCTGGAATTTTGCGGTCAGCCCGACCAATAGTCTAGCCGCGGATGGCTGACCGCTGGGCCGGGTGGTGCTGGGTCGAAGACAAAAAGCTTCTCGTCCCAGCATCGATCCGTCGCTCTGCATGTTGAACAACATCAATTCGAGACTACTAACCGATAGCCCAGTGTCTGCTTCTTCAAACACTACGGGCAAACTGCGGACGTTCCGCGCCGCAGCGTCACCTGACGTTTCACAGATCAATTTGAGCTCGCGCAACTTGTGACATCTAAGTTCGGAACGACAGTTGAACTCAGGGAACGACAGCTCACCACCGCCGTCCACCGCCATCCGATCCTCGCCGACTCTCCACACACACCACCACTCATCATCTCCTATCGACCTCCCTGCGCAAACAACGTCCCGGAACCAATGGAACTTTGTCAATGTTCGGTTTGTACCGTCTATCACGTTGCTGACGAAAATGGTCAGCGAAAAGTCGGGCGTTACTTGTCTTCCCGAAACATTGCAAAACACCGACTCAATGATTTCCACCGGGCTCAAATTACTATCCCCCTCAGAATGAATCTTCTGACTTCTCAAGCTCACCCCCATCCGAGACAGAAAGTTCTCTTTCCTCCATCATTAACGAGCAGAACCCTCTTGCCGTAAGTCTCCCTTTTTATCGACGCTCAAAAGTTGAATTTGTTTTGCTAATCCATGTCTACATTCTAGTCTACATCATCCTTTTTATTTCTTGGCTCCATCTTTTCTGTAACGTTAGCCGAGAAAACTGTAGGACTGCGATTCAAATGATCATCAATATACTCAATCTCGCCGCAAGCCATTCAAATGTGATTCCCACATTGCAACACTTCCACAGGATCCTCGAACATTAATTTCAAGAGCCAAATTGGATGTCAAACTTACGGAAAAAATTTGCTGTCGAGTGTGCTTTCGACTATTCGATCTCCACCCTACTACCCTTGGCGGTGCGATTACAAACGATTTGAGGACTCAGACCCCTGCCACGAAGAACTCTTCATCAAAAAGAAGCTCTACAAAGGACATAAAGATCTTGGCGATCTTTCATACTACTCCAAACCACCCAAAATTTGTCCCGGTATTGTTGGCGTACCTCGATGCGTATTTCTGTCTCAGTCCATCTTAACATGGTTGAAGTGGCTTTTATCAATGACGGATACGGAGAAAGCAATGGAAGACTGGATTCGCACCAATCAAGACCTAAAAGATCAAGGCTACTCCTCCGACATTCAACATGGCGAGGTTTTTAAGGACGCTAAATGGAGGAAAAGAACAGACATGCTGAAACTATCAGTGTCTCTTTTTGTCGACTGGTTCAATCCTCGTGGAAACAAAATCTCTGGGAAAGTTGAGTCAACCGGTGTTCTGGTACTATCCTGTCTCAATCTTCCGCCAACCGTTCGCAACAAGCTTTCGCACCTGTGTATTGCAGGAATCACCCCTGGTCCCTACTCACCTGATCCCAAACATTCAACCACATTCTCAGCCCACTCGTAGATGAATTAATTCGACTAGATGCTGGTATTCTCATCCCAACCCACCAATTTCCAGCGGGTCGGTTTGTCCAGGTCAAATTGCTTTGTGTCTATGGCGATGTTCTTGCAACCAAGAAGGTTGTAGGTTTTGCTTCACATTCAGCCACCAAATTTTGTTCATTCTGTCACGCTGAGCAAGGCAAAATCCCGAGTTACGACTATCAAGAAGACGAGAGAAATCTGAAACAACTTCTGCCGCATCTGACTCGAAAAATTCGACATCAGAAACAGCACAAGATGACATTCTGAAAGCCACGGGGTCCGATGGTCCGAGCTGAATTGTCTCTCATATTGGGACCCTAGTCGCCATGTTGTGCTAGGAGTGATGCACAACTGGCTTGAAGGAATATTACAGGGCCACTTTCGCTATCAATGGAATTTTGGTTGTGTCCCACCAAATCAAGCCAAGAAAAAACGTCGGGGCGGGCCAAGAGCAAGATCTGACTCCAATAAACGAGCACGAATCACCATTGTTTCAGCCATGGAAATTGACGAGACAGAGGAATTCGACGAATCAGACAATGACGATGAAGACATCTTACTCAACGGTGGTTTTGGTGGCAGTTTCTTTTCCAAAGATGATATTGATCGATTTCGAACACTCATGAAACAGGTAACATTGCCGCCAGGAGTTCCACACTTACCAGCAAATCTAGGCGATGCGAAACATGGCAAGCTGAAAGCTTCCCAATGGCACGCTCTGTTTGTCTTTATCATTCCTCTAGTCCTGTGTGAAATGTATGTGGACGAATCGGCCCACCTGGATATGAGCTCGAATCGGTATAAATTTCTGGTGAATACGGCTCATCTAGTGGCATGTATGAATGTCGTTTTCGCGCGGAAATTCAAAGAAGGCGACATGAAACGGTTTGAGATGTATTACAAAAATACTCAGATTCAGTGGGTGGACTCTTTGAAGGCGTCAAAATCCAGCCAAATCATCACTTTGCACTGCACATCCCACAGCAGATGGCTGCTTGGGGTCCTTTGGCTGGCGTGGCTGAGTTCCCTGGCGAGCGTCTCATAGGATTTTTGCAAAAAATCAATACCAACAACAAGATTGGTGAGTCTTAAATTAACTGTTTGTTGAATTTAACTGACCCCAAACGTCCCTATAGATGAAATGCACCGAAGCATGATTACCCGCGGCTGCCGCTTACAACGCATGATGGCCAATCCAGATTATTCAGCATTGGTGCAAGCGTCAAGCAAGCAAGATGAGCAAGATGAGGAAGGCAATCAGAGCACGACAAGAAAACGCGGAAGAAAGTCGATCAGGTTGGTGAGCTCGAGGTACACGCTGCTCTTCAACCTTGTGGCCAGTAGGGATACTGCGGTGGTCAATCGTCAGACGTTTCCGGTACCCAGGGGCCGTTGGGTTCTCTCTGGAGAGGTGATACCCTTCAATCAATCAACTGCGGTGGGTTGATTGTTGGCTCGATGCCCCGAGGAACTGCGTTGTGGCGATGGTAGGGGAAAACTAAGGTATGGCCTTGTGCGGCATTGCTACAGTTACACACACAACAGGGGGGAAGTGAGGGAGTTTATGGTGGTGTCGCCTATTACGAACCGGTACCCAAAGGTAACAACGGCAATTCCGTCTCGTCCGTTTCGATATTTGCTCTTTCTATTTGGCATGGTGGTTGGCAAAGTGGAAGATGAAGAGGAGGTGATAGAACCATCACAAGTTGTATCGTTGGCTGCATACAGACTGCTAGAGAAGAATACTCTCTCCATCCCTGAAAATGGGATAGCTCTCATACCCCGTGGATATGATGCACACCTTAACATTACAGGCAATGAATAAGTTGTATGTAGTATTATTGATCCAACCGTCGTTCCCACATGTCTTGTACTTCTTTTTTTATCTTATTGTCTGAATTCACTATTATCCAACTCCGAACATGGTAATTTTTGACCCTCACTCATCATCTATGTGTAACACACATGATGAGAATACTCCTGGCCCAGGTTGGTGCCCCATTTGGGTCTTACCCTTTGAGCGAATCTCACATTGGTGCCCCACTTGAGTCTTCCCCTTTGAGCGAATCTCACATACAAGTCAGACTATGAGTGTCCACTCTATCTGATTTGGGGATACCATTTTATTTTGCATTTCAAGAACTAACATAGATCGGCATACCAGTGAGCAGGAACTACCAACAACAGCACTTTTTTCGTTGACAAGCAAGAGTAGAAACAATAAGAGAAACAAATGAAAAACAGCTTCATTGAGCCTTCCCGGAAGCTATACCCTACCTTGATAACAAAAACATGATTTCATATTCGGGATAAGGGTCCCATATATACCCGGCAACATACAAGGCCCAGTTTACCAAACCTCTTCCCCCTCGGGAATCTCATTCATTGCATAATCCCCATCGTCTGCTTCGTCATAATCGTCATCATCATTGTTGTCATCGTCGTCGCTGTCACAACCGCCCTCTTCTTCACTACTTCTCGCTATGAATCCCTCATCCGCTTCATCCTCAAGGTCCCCCCCTCGCCCTCTTCATAAAACTCGGAATCGGAATCGGAAGCATCGGGGCTTGGCTGAGTCAAGTCAATGCCCTCCCTTCATCGTTGGATCCATCAGGCTGGTCGCTCCCATCTGCTTCATCATCAGATGAATCGTCTTCCAAGAGTCCATACGGCTCGACTGCGATTTCCCAGTACTTCTTGGTGAATGTCGAGTCGGCCAGTTTTTCGTCCGGGTGGGTTTCAGGTTTAGGAAGTAAGGACTCGGTCGCATTGGGGAGAAACCAATCCGGGTTCGATCTGGAATTGAGAGCTGCTGAGAGTGGACTAGACCATGGAACCACTTAGGGTGGTAGAAGTCGATGGGTAGACCTTTTGGGGCAAGCTTGTATGTTGATAGCTCTGGTTTCTTCTTTGGACATCGGCGAATCCTACGACGGCTTGTTTTGGCCAAGGGGTCTTGCTGAGCTGCATTTAGCATCACGGCATCCAATCGGCGGAAGAATCGGTTGGCGTTCACTGAGTGATAGCTCAAGGTCTTGATCTTGTAGATGCCTTTGCCTTCTACTAGCTCATCATCGCTGTGGGCCGTGATAGGTTCCAACATGTCTCGATAGCGCTTGGGGAACTTGTTGAGAATAGCGAAGTCCCGGCGTTCATCCCGCAGCTAAAGTATAGACAAAGCCCAATCAGCTTTGAATTCATAAAACATAGGGAATTGAATGCGTTGCACGTACCCTCTTGCGATTCTTGTTTAGCTTTTTGTTGGATGCTTCCTGAGCGACTTTACCTTTTTGTTTTAATTCTTTTTTATATTTGTTGAGTTGGAGATAGTGTACAAAGTGATTGTAAGCCGGGATGAGCAGTGTCATGTCTTGAGCCATTACAGGATCGGCCTTGAGGTAAGCATACGCTTGGGTGGTTGCGAGCTCGGTGAAAGTGGTTAGAGCAGCAATCCTATGAGCCGCATTGTACAAGGAAGCCAAGTCTTCCTCCAAGTTGGGGCACCAGACCGATAAACCCAATCGAGCCAAGAGTCCTTGAGCGTAGCGAACGAAGTTGCTGCCAAGGTGTATGACCAATTTGCCGTACTTGACTCGGCCACTCTGGGCGTTCTTCAAGCATTCGACTTGATTTGGGCGGATTGAGCTGTCTGCCGAGGGAGCGTTGACCGCCTGTTCAATCTGTTCGGTCCGTCTAAAGCGTCGGTAGAATTCTTCCAGCGTGCCTAACTCTGGGGGGCTAGGGACCGAATCCTGCTTCAAGAGGCCCCAGAGGATCTTGATGTGCAGAAACAAAGCAGTCTACAGCGAGAAAAGGGGCCAGAAATCAGTAAGATAGTGACAAAGTTTGAGGCAAGAAGCAAAAGACATACTTTGGTGGGTAAAAAGCTGGGAGGGAAGTCCCCATTTTGCATTTGCTGGGGATGTCGCTTTGGGCAAGCTTTGACAACTGCCGCCTCGTTGACCAACTTGCGAGGCTTGGACGACTTCTGCTTATTCATAAGCTCAGGAGGGGCTGAAGCAGCTCGTTGGTATTTTTGGGGTGTCGTTGGTGCTCGAGTTTTTTTCTTTGCGGCAGATTTTGAGGTGGATGGATCACCATTCTTGGCGGGACGGGTGCTTGATTTTGCAGCAGGTTTCTTACCCGGTGGCTTGGAGGCAGGGTTTTGCGAGTTGAGAGTGGCCTTGAGACTCTCAATTTCGCCAACGAGCTTCTCGATGACGGATTCATATTGTTTGGTAGGGGCAGAGGTGGTTGGAGTTGAAAGATGGTTTTGGTTTTGAATAAAAGTGACAGGGAGGGATTGGTCGGCTGGAGCAGCCCAAGCGTTGTGAGAGGGGTCCATCTTAATGTTGATAATAAGATGTCGATGTTACAGAAGGTTGAGTGCAAGAGAGCAAGAGAGGTTTTTAGGTTTTTCGAGTGTGTAGTGCAGGAGTCTGGAGTGGCACGATTGTATAACACCCAAGAAGCGTTGGAATTTATGTTAATCTAGGAGCATAGGATGTGTTGACCACATTGTGACGGCTTTAGCTCACACACATGCGGTGCTGAGTAGGCAAATGAGATTTGTGTAGATGGGGCATGATGAGGTGGGATGAGATTACGTGCTTTGTTACTCATTCATATTATCATCGTTTGATGAGGGAGAGGCACTGACTTGAGATGTGGTCAGCGTGCATATTTGTGGCGAGCTGTCGTTGCATATAAGCATCTGTCGCTGCGGGCGACGTTGCATATGAATGTACGCGGGCATGAAACATCTGGGTGACGCTGCGGCGCGGAACGTCCGCAGTTTGCCCGTAGTGAAAGTAGTTTAAGGATAAATATAATGCCATTTCTCTTCAGCCATCACAAACAATTTCCTCCTAAGTTTTTTTTTCTTCAAAAAAAAAAAATTTTTTTCCGAGGTGCTATCAAGTTTTTGGGCTTGAGATAGCACCTTCTGAGTGGTCTTGGAGCAAGCAAAAATGTGATGAGTATGTCGACAAGGCAACGGCACACTGGCGGGTGGGCTGCCGTCAAACGTTGTGACGAGATCGAAGCGAACTAGCTTCGGTATCATCTGCCGTGTCTCTGACGG
>SMGU01009770.1:0-14980 GCA_004348175.1 Puccinia novopanici
GGTTAATGTGAAAGAAAGGTTCAACTTGAAAAACATTGTGTGGGTAAAATTGAAGATACGATGGCAACCAGAGCCATCGACATCTCTTGCATGTATTGATTGTCATTACTTTTTTTTTGGGGGAGGTTTAGTTTATTTTTCAATTTTTAGTGTGTGAGGGTTTTTTTTTTCTTGTGTGGAGGAGAAGAGGAGGAGGAGGAGGAATACAGGAAATGAGGCTGAGAAAAGGAGACAGAACGACGGCATCGTGTGCCTCACAACCCAGCAAGGTCCATAACAACATTTTTTTTTTTCGGAGATTTTTCAAATTTTTTAAACCAATAAAGAAACGTTTTTTTTTTTTTTTTGTGTGTGTATGATCAAATATCTTGCCCATCATGCTCAGGATGTTCAACGTCGACTTGACGCGAGGCATGGCCGTGACGAAAGGGCTGAAGAGATAGGTGGAGATCCTGTTCAAGTGGGAGACGCTGGACGTTCTTTTTTGGTGGGCGGAGAACAGTTCTTTTGGGCAAGCGGGAGGAGGACTGGATGGGGAGAGGAGGAGGGGGATGAGAGTGTAGACTCTCGGGAAGAGTGCGTTTCTGTTTCTTGCGAATAGGTCTCGGAGCGACAGTGGCGGGAGCCACGGTGGGGATGCGGTGCGGGAAGTGGAGCAGACTGATAGCCGCAGCATCAGGGGCATGAGGGAGGTGGAGATCCTCGACGAGGGAGTGGAGGAGAGGGGAGTCAGTAGCGTTGGAGGGGCGTTTGCGTCGACAAGGAGGTGGGACAGACGGGCTATGTTCGTTGGAGGCCGTGTCGACGGGCGTGTCGGACAGCTGTGCGGACGCCGAGAGCATCTCCTCGATCACCCGTCCCGTCTCCGTGCAATGCCCCGTCTTGCTGGTCTTGCTGTTCTGAACGCTGACCGTGCTGTTGGAGGTCGAGTGGGAGACTGGGGTGCGGGAGAGGCCGAGACCGAGGAGGACGGCGGCGGCCTCGACGGTTTCCGGCTCGGGATCTGCCACGCTGTCCTCCTCGGTCTCATGCTCAGGCGAGATGGGCCGGCCCCGCCCAGGCAAGGTGGAGCGTTCACCGGCGAGCGAGAAGCGGCGGTTGCGGTTGGAGGAGTGGCCGACGCTCTCGAGACTACGCTTGAAGTACTCCTCGGTGGAATCCCGTCTGCGCTGGATGGTCCGACGACTGCTCGATCCACTGGCACCGTGATGGTGAGACGAAGCCGAACTCAATCCGGCCGCGTGACGCTCGCGCATCTTGCGTTCGTAGATCTCAAGCTCCTGGTAGTAGCGGGCCATCTCGACCTCGTACCTGCGATACTCGGCCTCTAGCCAACTTTTGTGATCTTCTTCTTCTGCGTATTCTTCTTCTTCTTCTTCTTCTTCTTCCTCTTCATCATCATCATCATATTCATCATATTCATCTTCATCCTCCTCCTCATCGTCATCCTCTTCCTCCTCCTCTTGCCCATCTTTCTCGTCCTCAGAATAACTCAACTCGGCTCCGCTGGCGCGCTCCCTGGATGCGCTGGAGGGTCTGGGGCGTGATCGACGAGGACGGGAGAGGTCGAGAGACCTCCGTTTGGAGTGCTCGCTGCGGAGATGGTCATCGGTTGATCTGCGACGACGACTCTCGCTGTGTCTTCGAGAACGAGACTTATGCTCCAAGTGGGGGGAGTCCAACGCCTCCCTGTTGGAACGACGCTCCTTGAGTCGATGGTGCTTGAGATCGAATCGTTCGATGGAATGGGGCGCAGAGCGTGATGGCTTCGCGGGGGTCTTCGATCGAGCAGGGTGGTCTGGATGGGATGGTCGTTTCTTGAGTCTCGGGTCGCGGGTTTGGGGACCACGATGGTCAACAGGGATCGGATGATGGTGGGTCATGTGGCCCGGGACAGGAGGGTGTTGGAAGGGATGATGGTAGTCATCCAATGGCTTGGGCTGGCAAGAGTATGTATCGGTTAGCTGCTGCTCGACTGCGACTCAGAGGGAGAGTCGAGACTGAGATGGTGCTCTTACGTTGGATGTGAAGGGCGTGATGGCTTCTTGGGGCGGTGTTCTAGGGTAGCATTGCTGTTGACCAGTGGTGCCCAGGCTGAGTCTCAGCTGGCGAAGCGAGTTGAGGTCTGCGCTGAGAAGCTCCATTCCCGTGACGCTTCTCTCTTCCCCTCAAATATGTAAATACTCAGAAAGTGATATGCACTTCCGCGCGCTTCACCACTTCAACAGGAACCCTGTCTGACAGCTCTGCCGACTGAACGAATAATATGTACTATTCCTCAAGCGATAGCTGAGGGGATATGTTCCTCAAATGATGCCCAAGCTGAAGAGCGAGCTTATCAATAAATATTATGTTGATGGTATGAGGCCGTATGTCTCGTTGGAGACCGAGTTAAATATTTAGGTAAAAGGGTTGGTAGAATCTATATGTCTACAAGCATATTGTCCACATGAATATGCTAATACATATGGCCCAACCGAAAACCTGCTCGATCAAGCTAAATCTCGATCTACATCGAAGCTCAAACGAGGTTTGTTCATGGTACTGTGTGCCTGGAACCTGGAGATGTTTGATACTTTTTAATGATGCTTTTCAAAGATGGAAACTTGACAACACTGCCAATCAAAGGGATTTTAAACATGAAGTAACATTTGTTTTGTGAAGGAATGGAGTTTGGAAATTTTGCAATTTTCCAATTGCCTCCATGCTCTGGTGACTATCACTTGAGTTATGCACTTGCGCTGTTCAGGATTCAAACATCTTCCAAGAGTCATTACAGGAGGGCTCCTCTCACAAGGCTCTCACTCATTTTCCTTGTTTTGTTCCAGCAGGCCTTGAACAATATTTTCAGAAGATGCAGGAGAGCCATCAAGGGTTATCAATTTCCTGGGGGCAACTAACAGAGCAGAACTCTGTGAAGAGTCCTGCCATAACTTAAATGATCTTTGTCACAGTACAGTGCCCGGACAGGAGTTAAGAGCGCAACACTTTTCATTCCACAAGTTCAACCACCACAGTTAAAATCACAATTTCTGGTGAATCAATCCAAAAAGAGTTTCAAATAATGATTATGAAGAAATATTCTGGAAAAAATAAAAAAAATAAATTTTGTGAATTTTTTTTAATTTTTTGCTGATTTTCAAAAATGCTTAATATGCATTTAAAGCACCTAGAAAAATCAGAGAGTACAGCCTGGAATGTGATAAGAATGATAATAAATGAAAATTTTTTGAACAAAAATAGCAAGCCAAATTTAGTGACCAGTGAAATAGGTCCAAAAATAGGAATTAAAATACATTTTGCACTGAAATCAGATCTAATTGAATTTTCAGGCCTGTTTCTATGGCCAATAAATTTGCTTTTCTATTTTGGTTCAAAATTTTTTCATTTATTATCATTCTTATCACATTCCAGGCTGTACTCTCTGATTTTTCTAGGTGCTTTAAATTCATATTAAGCATTTTTGAAAATCAGCAAAAAATTAAAAAAAATCACAAATTTTATTTTCTTATTTTTTCCAAAATATTTATTCATAATCATTATTTGAAACTCTTTTTGGATTGAATCACCAGAAATTGTGATTTTAACTGGGGTGGTTGAACTTGTGGAATGAAAAGTGTTGTGCCCTTAACTCATGTCCAGGCACTGTACAGGGTAAATTGGGAAATTGCAAATTTTTCCAACCCTATCTCTTTACAGAATGACTGTATATTCTATCCAATCATTCTCTACATTGGATTATATCAGCTAAAGGATACAGGTTACAGATGTAAAAAAACTTTATTCAACAAAAAAAATAATTAGGACAGGTACTAATAATGTCAACCCTTGCTAGTCAAGACAGCGCAGGTGGTTGCCAACAATTGATATTAGAAAAGATACGGCAAAGATTGAGACAGAAAGAGTGACAGATCAGAGAAAAACATGTGACATGAGTATGATAAAAGTTCATCCCTCAAAGGAAGGGATAGGCACTGTGGGAAAAACATGCTCAACTGCCTGCAGTTGACATGCTGAAGGTCCAAGGAAGCTTGTGGTGTTACTCAAACCTTTCTCCAATTTTGATTCAAGAAAGCTTGGATGCACAGTCACTGTGCACACTGCACAGTGACTGTTCCAAAAAATCTACATATGCAAACATGTGGAGTTTGGATGGCAGCTTGGCTGGAGCATGCTGAATGTCAACTGCAGGCAGTTGATCAAGTTTTTTTTTGCAGTGAGGCAGAGTTAACAAGCCCGCCAACATTGTCACAAGAGACAATTGGGGCTTTTCAAAAGCTTAACTCAACTTAAATCTTCTTCATCAACCTTACACCTCTGTAACTCTATCTCCCTAGTGAGTATCTCCTTGCTATCTCAACCTTAAACCTTCTCTCTCCAGATCTCAAGCATCAAGAGCATGCTTAGCCCCTCTGATATAGAGGTGTGGTTCTTTCTAACTCCCTGTGAAAGGTAGAGTTCTATTTTGTGAAGAATAAAAGAAAACAGAATAAGAAAGTATTTACATTTTTTCTTCTAGTCATCTTGTCCACTTTAGAGGACAAGGCTGACATTTGGGGGCCTCATCGAGTGTTTTGAGCTTGTGAACCAGCCAACTGATACTTACAGTTCCGTTATCCATCTTTTTCTTTCATTCTTCTTTCCCAGTTATACCTTTATCAGACCCAGTCGTAAGACCAATTAGCATTGACGTACAGAAACAGTAGGCTAGAAGTAAATTAACTGCGCAAGTAGAAAATTACGACTAGTACTAACTCTTCTTTTAGTTTCATCCCGCCAGACTTCCTTATGGAACTACTTCACATCCAACAGACCGTCAAAGCTGGAAGTAAACCAGAATTCTTCAGCTCCACCAGATACCCAAGCATCCTTATTTCAAGGTACTGGTAATACCGCGCAGCACAAGGATAATAATCCTGTGCCAGAACAAGATATACCTGGAAGAGACAGAAGAAAGATATCTACAGCAATTCAAGACAAACTTGTCAAAAGAGATGGCAGAGGCAAGACCGCAGTGGAATCAGACGGTGATGCATCTATAATTTTAGAAGTAGGAGGTTAGTGTAGTAGTGGTCATGTCTCCTCCTAAAGCTAGTAATAGTAATACGAACTCTAGGGCATTGTTGAACTGGTCCAGGAAACCGGACCTCAATCCCCCAGGAGAATTTGACTGGAGAGGACTTGTGCCGTGGGTGGAATCCAGTGACAGAGCTAATCCTCCAGAACCATCTATGTTATTGGCAAGTTTTCTTAGAGGCGAGAGCAGCATCAAAAAACAAGGCAATGAACCTTTTGAGCGCCCAGGCAGTGGTGACCCACAACAACCTGGAGCAATTAATAGGGAGGGAGACGTTACTGTCCTTCACCAAGCAGTGGAACCCTGAGCTCCTCTAAGGTAGACCATGGGAAGAGCATAAATTTGTTAGGAGACCTGCTTCAGAAGGTTAGCACCATAGAAATCAAGGACATAGGGACTAAGGTAGAAATATTGCTGACCGCTGTGAAAGAGCTGGAAAGTAAGTTCAACCGTCTAGAGGAGCAGTTGCATAAGCTAGGTTCACAGTATAAAGACAAAAAAGACATACCAGTAAGGTTCCCCGACTTCATGATGGAGAAAATGGAACACCGCTTAGAGGAATGGTCAGAGCTAATTTTAGCTAAAGTGTCAGCAAAGTTAGCTGCACAAAGCGCAGTAGACGTACCAGACAGGGGAAGCGTAGCAGAAGTGCTCTTGAAATTAGAAGAGTCTAGCAAGGCTCAGTGCCAAGATTTCCTACAACTCAGCAATAAGATAGACCGGTTGATGGGTCAGTACCATTCGGAAGGGGGTAGATTAAGAGAGGAAATATCTTCCCTGAAATTATCCCTGGAAGAAGCGAGGATTAGCAAAGGACCTAGACAACAGAATAGATTGGTTAGCAAATACTCCCAAGAAGTTACTAGGAACCAAGGGAACATCTCAGAAGAACTGAAGAAGAGAATCAACAATGCTATAGCCCAGAGTGATTGGCCAAAGTTTTTGGGCAAAGGTGAGTACAACCATCTTTGCTTTGTCCAGTGGATTGATACAGCAAAGAAAGATAGTCATTTGGATGATGAGTTTATTGTCTTCAAACTCTTGACTATGCTGACAGGCACAGCTTTATTGTGGTACAAGAATATGAGTTTGACTTACAACAAGACCTCTTGGGCATTCTGGCAAAGCAAGATATGCAAAAAGTTTGGTCACTCGGTGTGGAGAAGGATAAAACAAGTGGTTTTTGATACAGATAAATTCTTACCAGGAGAATCTGATCCTGCTAAGTGGGTGACCAGGCAAGTCAACTGACTTAAATGATTTGACACTAATGCAGATAGAGAGACCATTAACTTTAAACTTATGACGTTGATGGTGGGAGAAGTTGAATATGCAGTTAAAAGCGCGCTGAGGAAACCAGACGCTGACCTAAGTGAATTTATCAATATCCCAGAGGATATATGTGATAAAACTAGGATAGGTAGATGTAGGGCCTTCAATAGACCAACAGGGGGTTTGACACCAAAATTATCTACCACGGCACCTAGCAAACTAGTTGCTGCAGATAAAGAGAAATCTAAAACAATGAATCCTACTATTAAATTTTACACTTGTGGGGGAGGAGTCAAAACCTCAAGGAACTGCCCTAAGAACATCAATGCTGTAGGAGAGAGGAGTAACGGAGGAGTTGAGTCTGACTTAGGTAGTGACCTGGAAGAATAGTTTCCCGTGATAGGCAAGGGATCCATGGGTATGTTTGCTGTAGAAGACGTCAGGGGAAGGAACACCCTAGTTAGGATGGTTTGCTGTAAGAAAGACTGTCTAGTACTATTAGACAGTGGGGAGGTTAAGTCAGTGGTAGGACAAGATTATCTGTCTGAGGTTTGCCCACAATGGAAAGATTTTGTCTTACCATTGAAGCTAGGCCGGTTTCACAGTGCTTCAGGCTAATTGATTCAGGTGGGGGTAGTTAGAGTCCAATTGAGAATAGCAGATTTGGAGTTAGTGATTGATTTCGTGGTTATGGAAAATATGACCACCAAATACTGTATCCTGGGCACGGATTATTTAGTGAAATATAAAATCTCCCTGTTGAATGAGGACAAGAGGCGCTTTGCAATAGGGCAAGCAATGTTTGATTTTGACAAATCTATTAATGTGGTAGAAAGAGGTAAAGAAACAATTAGCTTTAAAGAGAGTGTGATTAAAAATGATAGGATGGGAGAGCAGTTGAACTCTGATCAAAAAGAGAAATTATTAAAAACTCTTGAATCATTGAAATCAGCATTTGCCACGGCAGAGGAACCTTTTGGTTCTATTAAGAATCACGAGGTAGAAATTAGCCTCATGGTAGACAAGCCATATCCGTTGGCCCTAAGGAAGTCACCCTACCCTGCCAGCCCAAGGAATAAAGTAGCAATTGAGGAGCATATAGGATTATTGGTTGAGATGGGGATTTTGCATAAGGTTGGGTCAAATGAAGGTGTTGATATTATGACACCGGTGATAATTGCTTGGAATAGCGGCAAATCAAGACTTGTATGGGATTTCAGAGCCTTGAATGCGTATACTGTCCCCAATAGATATCCTATGCCAAAAATAAATGAATCTTTAACAAAGTTGCATGGAGCTAAATACATTACTTGCATGGATTTTTTGAAGGGTTTTCATCAGAATAGGGTGAAAGAAAGCAGTAGATGTTTCCTTAGGATTATTTCTCACCTTGGAGTCCATGAATATCTCAGGATGCCATTTGGAATTAAGAATGCCCCATCACACTTCCAACATATGATGGACAAGGAGTTCTGCCTAGAATTAATCCAACTTTGGTTGATTATATATATAGATGATATTATAATATTTGCAAACGATTGGGAAGATCATCTGCTCAAATTGAAACAAGTATTAACTAGAGTAGCTGAAATGGGAATGAAAATCTCACTTACAAAGTGCTCATTTGGATTCTCTGAGCTCAAGGCATTAGGCCACATTGTTAACGCTTTGTTGTTTGGAATTGACCAGAATAGGGTAGCGGCTGTCTTATTGAAACCCATACCGTTGAACGTGAAAGAATTACAGTCCTTTTTAGGTTTTGCAGGGTATTACAGGTTGCATATCCAAGATTTTAACCTGATGGCATTGAGTCTGCACAAGATTTGTAGTCCAAATGTTGGATTCAAGAGGACAAAAGAGAGAGTTGAAGCATATAAACATTGAGGGTAGTGTTGAATACTGCCCCATTGCTGTTTCATCCAGATCCAGAACAACCATTTAAGTTGTACATAGATTCCTGCATGGAAGGTATTGGTGCAGCATTACATCAGATCCAAATAGTGGGTGATAAAGAAATGGAAGGACCTATCTGTTTTATTTCTAGGCAACTGAAAGAGTCCAAGAAGAAGTATGGAGCCTCTCAGCTCGAGTGTTTATGTTTAGTGTGGGCATTAGAGAAGCTATACTATTACCTAGACGGTTGCGTTTTCGAGGTGATAACTGACTGCGTAGCTCTGAAGTCGCTTTTGATAATGAAAATCCCAAGCCTTCATATGATGAGGTGGCAGATTTCAATACAGGAATGGAGGAGGTCTATGACTATTACTCACCAGGATGAATTGATCCATTTGAATGCGGACGGTCTATCGAGGTGGGCATTGCTTAACCATGAGAAAAATCCTGCAGCAGATTTCAAAGAGAGAGAGAGAGAGAAGTTCCAATAATGGCGATAGGAGTGAGTAGTCTAGCTAGTGAATTCTGGGATTTGGTGGAAGAAAGTTATAGTGTGGATAAGAACACATCTGCCTTACTGGATATCTTGAGATCAAAGAGTTCCCATCATAAACTATTAGGAAAGATGGACGAACCTTGGAAGAAGAACCATTTATCAGGTTGTTTTGTGCTGTTAGATGGCTTACTGTACAGGCATATGGCAAATCACTGTGCCTTAGTCTTGGTTAGCAAGGAACATATCAAGCTAGTGTTACAAGAGTGTCATGATAATGTAGTGGCAGGCAATTTCTCGATGGATAGGACAATTGAGAGAGTGAAAGTGCTAGCTCGGTGGCCAGGATGGAGCACCAAAGTCAAAGAGTACTGCACAAGTTGTGATTGGTGCCAAAGAGAAAATTGTCAGACAGGTAAGCGGTTTGGATTTTTGCAAGTAATAGAGGAAACTAAGAGCCATTGGGAAGTAATCAACATGGATTTTGTCACCGGGGGGAAAGCATAATTTTAATGCTGTCCTTGTAGTAGTTGATAGGTTCTCCAAGAGTGCAAGATTACTTCCATGTTATAACGTAACTACATCATTCCAAATGTCAAAAAAATATGCTTAATGTTTCAAAATATTGTTTTGAAATATTTAATCATTCAATTCCCTCTATTAATTGCTGAGCTACACTTGGGTGTGTTTAAATATTTTTCACTTTATATGTGCACTCTAGTATAAATCAGCAAGTACTAGAGGGAATTAAATCATGAAAGTTGTCCAAATTTTTTTTTGAATGGTTGAAAATATTGTTTTGAAATTTGGAATCATGTAATTCCCTCTATTACTTGCTGAGTTGTACTAGGGTGCACATTTAATAAAGTAAGCACTATTTAAACAGAACCAAGTGTAGATCAACAAGTAATAGAGAGGATTGAATGATTCAAAATATAAAAGGCTATTTCTGTATCATATTTTTTTTCTTTAAATTTGGATTCATGTAATTCCATGAAGTACTTGCTGAGATACATAGGGACACACATATGTAAAGTGAAGAATATTTCAAAGTGCCCTGGTGTATCTCAGAAATTAATGGATGTAATTAAATGAATCCAAAGGTCAAAAAAGTTTTTTTTATGATAAAAAAGAACATTTTCACATTTGCATTCATTTAATTCCATTCTTTACTTCCTGAGGTGCACTAGGGCATATTTTCTTAATTCCTTACATTGATTACTGAGCTGCCTCAAGTTATTTAGTACAGGTTTAAGAATATATAAGTTTTGTGGGAGTATCTCAGTAATCATTATATGGAATCTCAAAAGGGTTTTATAAGCAATCATAAAGAAACTTTTTCACCTTTTGAAACATAGAATCCCATTCTGACCTTGCTGAGCCCGTGGGGATTTGACCCTTCCTTTTCTTGTTATGATGACTATAATATTGAAATTATTGATCTCAGGTGGAAATCTACCTGGGGACATGAAATGATTTATTGTAGAACTCATAAAAAGAATAAGAAAGAAGCCAAACTCCAATATAAGCAGAAGCAAAGATAAAAGGATAGGAAGGCTCTTCAAGAACATACCAGCCTTCCCAAAATCATCTATAGGGTAGCACTGTTCCAGTGTTCTGTTTGACCCTTACAGACCACTGGGCCAGTCTAACCTTTTGAATGTGTAGTTTCACTCACCAGCCTTCTCCATAAATTCAATGGTTAGTTGAGTTGTTAGTTGAGTGGTTAAATTGTGTTAGCGTGTGTAGCAAAGTGTAGCGTAGCTCAATGGGGAGTTATGCTATGCTGTCTGTTAGCTGGGAAAAAGTTATGCTACAAATTCTTGAAAATTCTGTTAGTGTAAAAAAAGCTACACTAACTGTTAGTGTAGCAGAAAAAAATTTCAACTAACGCTACAGATAAATTCCAAGAAAAATTTTCCTCTATGCTAATGGTTAGTGCAGTGGAAGAATAACAGAACTAACGCTACACAAATTTTGAAGAAAAAAAAAAAAAAACACTACACTAATGGTTATTGGCCATGTAGCATAGTGTAGCATAGCCGCCCATTGTTGCACTCACAACATGCTTCAGTTGAGAAATATTCTGTTTTTCAGTTTGAAATAAATTCAACAAGGTTGACTAAAAATGATCAGAGCAGAGCAAACCTGAAGGAGCATAGGGAAACACTTCACCCTCTCCACAAATCACTTCAGTATTCACCCCAACAACAATTTTTTTGGAGATGCCTGACTGAAGAGGTAGTATGAGGGGAAGTTAATACCACCCATTATTCTTAGGAAATATGATGCAATGAAAGGGATGGAACAGCAGTGGTGGATTGCGAAAGGATGATTTCATTAGCAATGAAGAAGAGAGAGAACAAGAAACAAAGAGAGAAAGAAAAAGAAGAGAAAAAAACAAACTCCATACCTGGAACAGCAGTGGTGTATTGTGAAATGATGAGGAAAGAGTCCTTCCACATAGGCTGCCCCAGGTATGGTACATGAGATGTGACATGAGTGTGAAATTGTGAGCACACTTGATGCCAAGAACAAGGTTCTTCTAGCTACAAGTTCCACAGAAATTTGAGTAAAACTCTGAATATAATATATATATTGAGTTTTAAGAAGGTTTGATTAATTTTAAAGGGGTTTATTAATTTTTATAATAAAAGAAATGGCCAAAAAATAGCCAAAAAGTAGGAAAACACAGAGGGGTCTGCAAGCAGGGGTGTTTAAGGTGCCCTCTGAGGTCAAGACCTGGGTTACATGGCTATTTTGAAGAAGCTGGGGCCTGTATAACAGGGTTTTATAAGTGCCCAGGGGATAATAAAGGATTAAAGGTGGCAGGAATTATGATGTATAATAATTCCTACAGGAATAATCCTTGCACAAAAGGGCCAGGGGATTGGAAGGGGTGGTTGGAGGAGCTTTTTTTATGATGAGAGAAAGGGCAGGGACTCACTGATTCAGCTTATAAGGCTGGACACTGGTTGTTGACAACAGGTGGCAAGTACTGAATAAGCTGTAGGCTGAAACATTATAATTCCTAAATTTTCTCTTTCATAGAGTTTTTGGAATAAAAAACAATTCTCACCATAAGATTCTACATATTTTTCTACATATTTACAATATTTGAGGTGTGATGTGATGATGTTGCATGCCTGTTATTTTCAAGGTTGATGAGTAGTGATTTCTAAGTTTGATTCACCATATTGAATAATATTCAATTTGAAGCTCACCCACTTCTAAAATAGAACTCAGTGAAAATTCTCAACCTCAGGCCAGAACCAACCAGAACCACATCAGATCACCCAGGACCTACAAATCCCTCACTCATAGGAAGTTTTCCCACTCACCAGTGTCATCACAACATATCAGTAAGTCATTTGCCTAGTTATATTTTCTCTCTGTTTTATTCTGGCCTCAGGATTGGTTCTCTGAACCACTCAACTACTACTCACCTGTTTTCTCTCCTTCTCTAATCTTTCCTCTTCTGGTTTTCTGTGGTTTAACAAACCACATAGGTTTCCTCTTAAAGATCCTTGTGCACTCTGTGCCCAAAAAATCAGGACTTGGTCTTCAAGAAGAGCTCTGCTCTGACCAAGACCCTCTGTTGATTATATCCAGAGGAGGCTGCCACTCCAGCTAGCTCCTCCTCTTCTCTGAATTGAGTCTCGTCTTCTAGAGTTGAGTTCAAGAGCAGCTCCTCCTCTTTTGAGGAGAGTCTTGAGCCAAAGATTTTTATTTAGCCCTGTATTGTTTTGTTATCCTTCTAGAAATATACAAACTTTACAACCAATCTTGTGTCCTGTTGACACTCTAGAGGCACAGGCTCACAAAATACATATCCTTCAATCTTGAAGCTTGTTAAATCACCCAAAAGTTTAGTTCATTCATCTTTGCTTAATTGTTCTCTCTTCTCAAATTGACATTGATTAAATTCACATCCAGAAAACTTACTTGATGTTCTGGAAATCCCATACAAATTGCTTGCAATCCCATACAAATGGCTTGCAATCCCATACAAATTGCTGGAAACCCCATGAAAATCTCTTTAAATCCCATACAACTTGCTGGCAATCTCATTCAAATTGTTTGAAATGCCATAGAAAATGCTAGCAATCTACTAGTATGCTAGGAATCTACTAGTATGCTAGCAATCTACTAGTAATTACTGGGAATATCATATTAATTTCTAGAAATCGGGTAGGTCATGAATACCCAAGGAATTGATAGCAATCCCCTGGGTATTTCTAGCAACCCCTGGGAATTTCTAGCAATCCCCTAGGAATTGCTAGCAATCTGTTGGAATTTTGCTTTTCACCTGTCTTTCATTTCCTCTGTCACTATTTTTATTTATGTTCAAATTTTACCAATCAATCTATTCAACATTTTTTTCATCTCATCTTGACCAATTTTATGAACCCACAAGTTGGCCATATTGTATCTAGTCTACTTAAACCTGGATAGAAACCTCTGAATGAAAATCATCAGTTTTGACTGCACTGCATCCTCTGGTTGGCACTTCAGACCCAACTCAGAGCACTCTCTGTCAAGGCACTTAAGCCCCTTGGATTGAGTTGATAGGTCCTTTCCCAGAAATTATCTGGAGATATTTCTTTTTTCTGTTACAAACATCTCCCTCTTTGACATCTACGCTACAGGTTAGTGTAGCTTTTTTGACCACTAACACTGCTACAACATTGCTGAGAGGAAATTTGGTTAGAATTAGTTGTGCTTTGGAGGGCTCAACTAACGCTACAGTTTTTTTTCAAAATCCTGTAGCATTAGCTGTCAAAAATTAGTGCTAACAGTAGCTTTAAGGTAGTGTAGCTGAATAAGCTAACACTAAACTACGCTAATGCTATGCGCGGGTAGCATAGCTGGCCCACTGTTGCTGAGCATAAAATCATCAAGATGTAGTATCTGGAGTGTAAATTCTCCAATTTTGAAGATCTCAGTTTTGAACTTTTTCATCACATTTGGAATCCAACACAAGAGGAAGAACCAAGTCAAACCAAAATCTCCATCAAATTCAAGATATAACACACTACAACAACCCTCCTCCAATAAACTCTCATTCCAAGTACACCAATTCTTGGATCTCAAATTTTTTATTGAAGAATCATGGTAGTGTTATTATCAAGGTACCACTCTGACTTTATTTAGTCTTTTCTTCATAATATTGATGCCATTTTATTATTATTATTAAGTTTTTTTTCTTATTCTTAATGTCAATCCAATCCTTTAATTATCAGTTTTATCCAAATAAGAAGGAAACAAAGCCTGGAATTCTCACAACTCTCTGTCATTTCTCAAATCTGTGGTTGAAACCATCAGTTCATAAATGAATTCTATCTGATTTTCTAATCATTCTGATTTTTGTTTCTTGATTTGAACTTCTTCTACTCTGTTTTGCCTCCAGTTTGGCTCTGCTCTTGTTGTCATTAGTGTCTGAAATCTTTGTTTGGAGATAATCAGGTTCACTCTGCCCTTATTGTTGTTAGGCACTCTCTCTGTCATGTCCAAAATCCATTTTTGGAAACCAAAAGATATTACATTAAATAATTTGCAACCCAGATGCCTTCACCAGGGGACCATTCTTGGAACCTGCATAGCAAGTGCCATAAAAATTACAAAGGGACCCTTTTTACTTTTTATGGCACTTTCTATGCACATGCCAAGAATATTCCCCTGGTGCTTGTATGTAATATAGCTTTTTTTTATTTCTCATTTTTATTTCTTAAAAATTTCAGGTGCAATCCTCTGCATATGTGGTGAATCTCAATCCTTTTCTTGTTAGAAATACTTTTGTAATTCATTTTCTTTTGTTTCCAAATGTGAATCTAAGGTTAAATAATCATGTTCATGTTTATGTATCTCTCAGATGAAAAATTCATGTTCAAGAAAATTTATTTACATAGTTTTTAGATTCAAAATAGCCAATATAGCAGTAAATAAATGGTCTAAGAGCACCAGGAGAAGCAGAAATCTGTGAGGGGGAATGAAGTTTAAGCAGGGATGCATACAACCAGTTTCAAAAATTTTATACCTGGGTTTAAAACCTTTAAACCCAGGTTTAAAACCTTTAAACCCAGGTTTAAAACCTTTAATCCCAGGTTTAAAACCTTTAAACCCAGGTTTAAAACCTTTAAACCCAGGTTTAAAACCTTTAAACCCAGGTTTAAAACCTTTAAACCCAGGTTTAAAACCTTTAAACCCAGGTTTAAAACCTTTAAACCCAGGTTTAAAACCTTTAA
>SMGU01009772.1:0-13870 GCA_004348175.1 Puccinia novopanici
GGAGTTGTCCTTGGTCAATCAGGTGTAGTCGTATATTCTCTTGGATCTTGTGTGGAATGAACTGATGAAAAGAAGTGATGCTGCTTCTTCTCCTGCATCTGACCCATATCAATAAGGTAGTCAAGGATTCTTGAAAATTTATTGAAGGTGAGTCTTGATTCTTCATAGCTGATTGTTTTTCTGTTTCTGGCAAAATCCTTGACTAAGTAGACTAAATCGGTTTCAGTACGTTTAATTTCATCTTCAAATGCTGCCCAGGATTCAAACATTGAAGCTCGTAGTTTCCTCCAGTTGCATTCTTCGTAACCGTCCATACTCTCAAGGTGGCACTTAAATTCTTCAATCCGCACAAATCGTCCAATCTGTAATGCCTTGTGGTAATCTGAAGCTCCAACCTCTCTTGCTGCTCGCTCATATTGCACCAGAAATTCTGAAAAGTTAGTTCCATCATAGCAAAATCCAGGCCACATCTTGATGATCCAGGGAGGGTCGTCATCGTCAGAATCATCATCTTCATAATAGGTTTCTCGGTTGTTATATTTTGGTTTCGCAGATCCATGGGTGTTACAGCGTCTGTATCCTCTGGCTGGGCTCTGACGGTTCCTTCTCAGTTGTTGAGTGTTGTTGCTATCTCTTCTGGTATCTGTATTCTGATGCAAAGGTGTTGAGTTATCCAATTCCCAATCTGTTTTCTTGGAGGGTTCCTGATATTTCTTCTTTTGTTTCTGCCTTCTAGGTAGTGATGGTACTCCGGTTGTTCCTGTCGCCCAATTAGCGCCTGATCCTGAAGCAAAATTTCTTTGTCTTGAAGTGGTTCCTGGAGGTCTGAAGCCTTCTCTCATGCCGTGGTCTTGTCCATACATTGGTAAACTCATATTGATTCTGTTGATGTTATAGTACTAATTTGTCAGTTATATATCCTTAAACACTAATCTTGTAAAAAAAAATAAAAAAATTCAGGTCTCTGGACTCCTTCCAGGGCAAGTTGGGGGGTTTCTTCAAAAATAATCGTAAGTCTAGACAGTTTCCTAGAATCACTGTTCTTAGGCAGGGATCAATTTTCACAATTGCCTGCTTCCTCAAACAGGCTCCAGAGGTCTCTTCTAACAGTCAACCAGTTATCCAGATGCCTCAGGTCTCAATACCTTTCTTCTGGTAATCAACTGTCTGCTTCCTTCAAGATACTCTTGCTTCGAATTTGGATAGAATAAAGGTTCGTAGTTGTTTATGTTGGATATTTAGTGCTGACAAAGGTTGACTAGTCGATCTTCAAAATGAATTGATTCACGTCTGATGGTTGTTGATTCGGTAAGGTTGAATTGTTCTTGTTCCGTTAACCGCTAAAAGATACTGATCCTTTGATTGAGGTCTTCTTCTTTATTGGTTGATAGATCGATTGTTGTCCACAAAGATCCTTATCACGTTGGGGACTCCCTTGTAAGACTCAAAAGGTGTTGTGAAACCCTTTTGCTGAATTGAGAAGGGATGGATGAGTTGCAAGCTCTGCCCTTCTATGCTATCAGAAAACAAGACCACCAAGATCGCTTGGCAGTTTATTTAACGTGATAGGGATGGTCTGGTTCAAGATGGCTGTGGACCAAGTGAGATCTTATATATAAGAGTGAGTGATGGTTGATGATGATGATGATGATGATGAAGAGTGATGTGGACTGATGATGAGTGATGAGTGATGAGATGAGTGGTGATGAGTATGGATGAGGAGTGTTGAGTGATGAGGAATGAGATGGGTGATGTGGGATGAGATGTGTGATGTGGGAGCAAGTGCTACAACCAGGGATTGAACAGAGGTTCTAGTGATGGGGGGTTATATAGTGAAAAGGGTGTTGAGTTTAAAAGGGGAATAGCCTAATGGCAATTGAACCTGTTAGACCTAGGTCTTGACCAGGGATTGAACCAAGGGGCCTTATGAAAGGGTAATGAGGTATGTTATTTGAGATGTAAGGGTTGTGTTATATAAGGGTGGCTAATATTGTAAAACTATAATATAGAGGGGCTAATAATATAGAGTGACCAGAAAGGGTAGTGTTATGGGGGCTAAGACTACTAGACTATGTGTAAAAATCTGATGGGAAAATCTGGTGAGGAAGGGGGAACAACTGAAGGAGAGCCCCCTTATATAGACAAGAGTGAGGGAATTTAGCTACAAGGTGAGAAAGTAATGAGGGATTTTGGCTGGCCTAGCTACACAGCATTGAGGGATTTATGCTAGACTGAGGGATTTGTGCTGGCCTGAAAATGCCATGGAACACAATGGAACAACCAAAAATGAGGGAAAAAAAAGTCTTCAGGTCATGTGTATGCACAGCCTGTCAACAAAAAAAAAGTGTAAAGTGAAAAAAAAAGCTCAGACCCTGTATCAAGTGAGTGATGCTCAGCAAAATCAACAAGATAGGGGTAGAGAGTACATGTGACTGCATGACAGCCTGCATGAGACCTGCATGAGAGTGCATGAGACCTGCATGTATGTCTACATGACCATGTAATTGTGTGTAGGGTTGTTGTTGTATGTAAATGTTGTTGTATGTGTATGGTGTATGTAGTATGTTGTTGTGTTGGTTGTGTAATGTACTGGTGGTTGTGTAAGGAGTGTGATATGTAAAGGATAGTGGTGATTGGTGATATGTACTGAAGGTGGCCAAGGAGGGTGTGTAACTTCTGATCCAAGGGTTTGAGAGGTTGCCGTCCAAGGTGACCATAGGGTAATTTAGCCGTAGAGTCCATTTCTCCATTCAGATTTGCTGATTTCTGGCCTGTAGTATGATAAAAGAAGGGGAAAAGATAGAAAGAAAAGAAAAAAGAATAAAAAGAAATAATTTTTTAATTTTCAACATTTAAGAATACCACACCGGACTTTCATGAAGGGCAACAAAACCTACCACAACGGACACGTTGTTCCGTATAACAAGTACTTACTTTTGCATTATAACTGCCATATCAATGTCGAGATTCCGTATGGGATTCGCGCCCTAAAATACCTCTTCAAGTACATCTGTAAAGGGGTGGATCGTTCTTCCATGAAGCTGAACCACGGAGATGAAACCGAGAAATACATCAACGGTCAATACGTAGGGCCTTCAGAAGGTATTTTGAGTCCATTGTGTTGCGTGGATTTTTATATCACCGTTTGTCTGATCCTTGATCTGCAATTTAGCTGCCTATCGTCTATTCCAGTTCCATACCAATGAACGTTACCCTCCCATTCAGCGATTGGTGTTGCACCTCGATGAAGATCACACGGTCTACTACATAGATGAAGACGGGCTACGGAAATCAATGGAGTCTGGATCTGCTGCACGAACAACACTGACCGAATTTTTCAGGCTTAATCGGTCGAATGCTATCAGCATGGGGGTTCCAGCACGTGACCTGCTTTATCAGGAAATTCCCAATACTTCAAATGGATTAAAAAATCCAAGTGTATGGCTGCTAGGAGACAGAAGTCGGACATGATCAGCAGGCTTTACACCACGGGAGCACGAAAAGTTTATGGGAACCATTTTTCAACGTTTTTGAGGTGAGAAATGGTTTCCCAAACAAATTTTGTTAATTTGACGCTTGGTCAACTAATTGTGGGCAAAAAAACGTTTTTCCGAAAATTCACCAAAATAATACGTTTTTCCGCACGAATTCCGTGGATTCCACTGATTTTCAACATATTGGGCCGAAAGGTCAGTTAAACGTTCTGAAATCATCAGTTAAACATTTTCATTTTGGAAATCGCACAACCTTGAGAATTTAAAACATTCAATGTCCTTGCCATCCACCATCACCAACCAAATCTTGCCGCCAACCAACCCCGCCATGGCCTCCAACGCAAACTCGCTGGCAACCAAGCCCGAACAAGAGATCAATCTCACTTTCGAAGCGTGGGTCCGCAAAGACCTCCTCCGTGGCAATTGGCTGAAGCGGGCATCAGGCGACGGTCACTACCTACTCGTCAAGCCCGAACATCCATTGGCCCCCTTACAAATCTTTTCCGCTATCGAATCCTATTCCGACTTCAAGGGCCGGCTCGACATCCATCTCTGCAGGGAAATCCGCGAAGTCCCCCTGTGGCTTGTCATTGGCGAAGCCAATGACCTCCTTGAAGTCGACTGGTCCTACGAAATATGTGCATCGAGCGGCGGCCAAGATTCTTACCACTGGTCCACGAAGGGACGTGGCCAGAAGGTTTTTGACGATTTCTTAAGTGCTCTCAACAATGCCCCACCCACCGCTAAAATCTCAGTTGAGATGAAGATGGACCAGCCGATTCACCCAAATCTACCCGAGCCAGAAATCGTACGTCTTTCTCTTTGTCCCAATCAGGTTGTGTATGTGTGGAACTGATCAATTTGTGACTTCATTCCATCTAACACCCCGTAGCGATCGCCACCCTACTAAAGCGACGCTAGCAAGCCCAACGACACCCACAGCTCCTTGGTCGACCCTTCCCCAAAGCGAAGAAGAACCGGCAACCGCAGAGACCTGTTGTTGGCCGAGTTCCTCAAGGAGTGTCACCTTCCACCCAATGACGAGGCGATCCGGAAGGTCCTCAAGCTTCACCAAATCTACCACTGGTCGGCCTTCGTCGACGTGAGCCAAGCCCAATTGAGGGCCTTGGGGTTTGGATTTGGCCCCTCTCAGCAAATTGTGGCTGCTATGCCAAGGATTTTGACCGACTATGAGCTCCCTTAATTCTTTGTTATATTTACTTTGATTTTTTATCCTTTTCTTTGTTTTTCTTATCAATGGAAATGCAATCAGATCAATGATGACTACCTAATAGTATGAATGGGGCATAAACACTTTGGATGGGAATAGCATGGGACTTCAACTATTTGGATTGGCTGACTTCACATCAGTGCACCAAAACATCAACCTCTTAAGCTACCTGGTACCTAGTAATCATGAGCTTCCCTATAAATAAAGCTCATCTACACCATAATTCTCATATACAACAGAATAAAACCCCAATATTGGGTTTGGGAATAATAATTATATAACCACACATCAAATTAACAAGTGAGAGACATCAAAGTGTAATGTGAGTGAAATGCAAGAGCAGTGAATGGAGATGGGGTATTACCACTAGAGGATTTGATTATAATGAAAACCTTAAAAGTAAGAAGTTATAAGAACCAAGAAATAATATGTAACCAAAGTAAGATGTTAGAAGATAACCACATACAAAACTAAGATTTAATAAGCAATTGAAGTGAAGCATTATGTATCTGTCATCAATAAGTTAAATGAAACTGGAACAAAATTCTTTCTAGCTTCTTTATCACTCATGGTCATTCATGGATTGTTAATTATTAGAAATAATACATAATATATCATGATAGTAATAGTAGTCTAGTATTGGATGGATAATATTTTGGAGTTGAAGGGCAATGTGAGGTTTTAGATATTTGTTGGATGAGAGCAGCTTCAAGCTTGTGGTACCTGTTGGATGCACAGCAGTCCAGGAAGGTTCAAGTGAAGCACCCATGGGTTTACATGTAAAAGCAGCCAAGTGGTTGGATGGGTAGCAAGATGCACTAGATGCAGTTTTAGGTTACTGCTGAGTCTATAATACATACTCCCACATACTAAACTATAGCCTATTGAGTATTTAAAGGGGTGCCAATGGTGGGAAAGATATGCTAGCTGCAGTGTTAGCTTATATGAGCTATGCTAACATTTAGAATGTTGATTTTGGAAACTCGGTCTGTAGCATGATTTTGACTATCACTCAGCCAACCAAGACAAAAAAGTCAGCCACAATATCATAAAAAATTGGTGTGCAAATGTTTTTGGGGTTGTATGCGCTTGTGTAGAACAGCTGCATCTATCAACTCTCACAAATTGGCTTTGCTCAGCACATTATGAAATAAACTGGCTAATATTGCATATTTTATGTTGCTGATGAGGAATAGGTTTGACTATTTTCTCTCCATTATTTCAAAACATCTGCTATACCATTGCTCCCAAGCTAGGGCCTCTGGTGTGGCTCCATTCCTCCAGTTTTTCAATGGCCGGGTGGCAGGGAAGAGGGTAGGGTTTTGAAGCTGGACCACTACAAAGTGTTGTATACTATCAATGTATGCAATGAAGATGGGTGGGTTGTTGTTTGGGGGCAGAAACTTGGAAAGGTGGTTTGTGAATATCTCTCTGAGAAGAAAAATACTGGTGTCTCAAATGCATTTGCCATTGGTTCTGCCATTGTTGGCATGATCATCCACTTTTCTGGTGGACATGGCCCTCCTGAGCTGACAAAAAGTGATTGGTAATCTCTTTCAAAGGACAAGAAGGTGCCTTCCTTCATGTAAAACTCTCTTCTTTTGTCTATTTCTTCGATAAGTTTCTGACGAACACATAAGAAACCCTCCTGCCCAATTCCCAGGCAAAATGCTGCAACACGGAACCCACAGTGACCATCACGTGCCACATCCAAAAGCTGCACAACAAATGGTCGTATAAACCAGGGAGTTCTCTGTGGTGTTCTATATTTGCAGGTGGTATCATGGGGTGTGAATTACTTCTGTGTGTCATTGGTTGGTGATTTGGGGTAATCATGAGGGGTAACCGTCCATCAGATGAGAGTGGGGTCTGGTATTTTGGGGTGCGACTGAATGGCTTGGTTGTTTACTGTGAATGTTTGGGCACTTCTGGGAACTTGAAAATTTTGTATTAGGTTGGTGGTCTGGGAATTGGGTGCCATATAATGGGTTTGTTGGAGCTTGAATGGGCAGAATTGGTCTACCTGGGGGAATATTATTTGGGTAGGGCAATCTGGAAGTGGTTTGATTTTGGAAATGTGTTTCCTGTGGCTTATATTGTAATTGTTTTGGGTAGCTGGTGCTGAGTGATTTGACCTATCTGAGGGATTTTGGTTGCTGCTGAATGTGACAGATTTGGTGTTGATGTTTGATGAAGTTTGATAAGGTACTGGATCATTTGCTGGTTTCATATGCATTTGAGGGGCCCCTGGAATTGGGTAATGGATGTGCACAGTTGGGCTTGGTTGTCCTTTGGCCCTTCAGGGATTCCCACTGTAGGAGATGGTTGATGGATTTGAAGTACTCCTGCTTGTCCATACATAACCAAAGCTTGAGACTTATGTGCATGTGGATCTTGAGTATTATCTTCCTTCTCTGCCAACCACACATCAAGACCTTTATGCATTGCGTCAAGCTTCATTTGTTCAGTGATCTTCTTGATTCTCATGTCAGAATGTTTTTGGTGAAGTTCTGCTGAATGATGGGATACTTTATTCAATAAGTAACTGTTTTTCATCTCATGTTTGATGTGGTTTCTCACAGAGCTACCTTCTTGTCTTCCTAATAGCGGCATCTCTTGTGTACTACTGAACATTTGGCCTCACGACAGTTGTGCTGAACATTTAAACAGCATAAGATTTTCTTGTGGATAACAAACAACAAGTAAATTAAATTTTTGGTTCAGCAATATTCACCTTATTCATGAAGAAGATATTATTGATTTTACACTCACTGGGGCTGGGACAAATAAAATCGCATCATCTTTACAGATAATGGTCATTTCAGTCTCTGGCTCTATCCCTTGTTCTTGGCATATGTTAACTTTCACATAATAAAGGGTGCTTGCCACCTCCCAAAGAGAGTCTGCATGGCCAATGACTTCATATGGTTCATTTTCTCTAATAAACTGTGAGGAATATGAAATAAAGATGATGTCAGTTTACAATGAAGATCATCATTCAGGAACATAAATGTACCAAGCAAAAATTCCCTGATCTGATGATACTCTGAGAATTGAGTTTGATGGCCGCAATTTGTCGAATTTTGGAGTTAGGGTAGTGGTCAGCCAAAAGTTGGGGTATATTTTCATTGATCTTTTGGTGCCCTATGTTTCCATGTATTGTGGGTGGTTCATGGGTTTTTGGAAAGAAGATGAGTTGTACCCTATGTCCTTTTGAACAAGTATATTGTCTTGGAAATAACTGGTTAAATGTCTGGATGGTTCAAAATACCTCTTGTTTTCATGGTCAAACATCTTGGCACCTGATAGGAGCAGTCTCATTATATTGTAGTGGTTAAAACCTAATCCAATATCTCTACCTGGGCTTATGTGATTAGAATGAATTGAGCTTTGTCGTATTACCCCATTATAACTTTCGTATCTCTCTGTGGCAAATAGACTTGCCGGGCCAAATCTTCTGATTGATTCTGGCAGATGCAACAAGTGATGAAACTTGGGCTTGTTTGCCCATCGGCCATTCATCTTGGTAAAATGAAACAAAAACAGATGAATTCTTTTTTCTAAATCCCAAAGGTATTCTTCCATATGGTTAATGTGTGTCTGAAAGACCTTCACAGCCATAAGACATAAGGCATTCCACAATTCCTTTTGCTCAGATGACATGAATGGGAATAATACAAATGGGGCTGCTTGCAGAATTGTTCTGAATTCTTTCCCACAAGGCTTTTGGCATGCACAACCATGTACTTTGGCTGGATAGGTGGTATATTTAGGCCACCTGTGTCAAATGAAGCCCAGCGTGCTTCCAGTTCAGGCAGTTGAGATTCTTTCAGTCCATCTATAAAATCCTTCCATAAGTACTTGACAACTCCTAGGAGAATGACATGGAGGACTTCAACAGGTGTATCCTTACATCCATCAAATCCCTTGAGTTGTAAAAATGGGTTATACAACCTATCAGAATTGTCCTTCTCCAGATCAATGATCCTCATTCTGTCTTCATATGATTCCTTTTTAAGCATGATCAATTGACAATTAAGATGATCCTTCAATCCATAAGTTTGAGTTTTCAGGTCAAAGTCCTTCTTAATGCCATCTTGTGAAGTTCTCCATAAATCCTTGGTATTCATGATAGTAGATTGCCAGTCTCTTGCCTCTGGGAAATTTTGGAAAGCAAAAAATTGTTTTAAGTAATCCAAAGTGCTTTTGTCTGCCCCAGTAGGAGAATTGAGATGACAAAAGCGGCAGGGACTGTTGGATGAACCAGGATTGGGGTGTTGGTAACTTCTGCTGCCATGGGAGAATCTGCCATGAAACATAGTGGAATGGTCATAAATAGCACATGTTCTTGCAGTGACAAATCATATGCTATGCATCCTTCCGAGGACAAGACACTGGCCATAACGATGAGGTCAATTCCGAAAATTAATTAATTTATTCAATCCAAGTATAGTATGAGTGAAATGGTAATAATCAGAAACTCCAAAATTGAACTCACTTCAACTCATTTACTATTGGCTCAGCAAGCTCTAATGCACCTGCCTTGTTGGATGTGCAGATAAAATGAATATTATATTCCATATTGCTTAGAGATGGTTTGAGGCCACCCAAAGTGAAACAGTATGAAACATGCTTGTTCCAACGTTTTGATTTGTTCCCAGAGGTGTCATCTGCATACAATGCAATAGGTATGTGACGGATAACCTTCCCATTGGCTTTGACTCTCCATGAATTTGGGACTGGGTATTTATGTGTGTCTCCATTCCGATGAAACCCTGGATGAGTCAATTTGTTAATAACCTACATTGGAAATAATCATTGCCATATATATGATGAATACTTCCAGTTTTACTCACCAACTATTTGATGCCTACAAACTTCATAAAATCCTCACCTTCAATGGTCTTGATTTCATGATACAACAAATCAAATTTTTCCACAGGAACCTCCAGGAGTTCTTTAGAGCCAAATTGTATGTTGGTTGGGATTGAGAGTACAAATTCATTAGGGATTACTTGAGATTTTACTGGAAAATATTTAGGCTTGATGCATTTAGAATATAGTTGGTTGTTGTAATGATAAAAGAAAATGGGTATTACAATTGCTTGATCAGGTGTCTTTAAAGTCACAGGCTCAAATATGTAGTAATGTTTCCTACCATGAGGAGCCATTTGAACTCTCAGATCCTCAGAAAGCTCTTCCCTCCATTTAAGACTTTGAAATAGGGCGTGAACATTCACCCCTTGGGTTCATGTGGGTAAATTCCAAATGAGGCACCACCAGAGGATTGGCCAATTCCTGGTAAGCAATTGTAGCATGATGGGTGAATAGATAGATTCATCAGGTCTAAGTCAAAGAGTAATCATAAGAAATCAAGACTAGAATATCACCTTGATGATTATATCTTGAATCTGACGGGTGTAAATCTTGTTTTTCAATACTGATTCAGTTTCAATTAATTTCATCTCAAGCATATCAGACAGGTTTTTCCTTAATCTTGATATGGTTGTCCAATGAGGAAAATCAATGTTATGTGTGCTTAAAAGGGAGCGTATCTTGAGATAAACACTGCGGGTCATGATGGAATGAAGCTGACCAAGCATTACACATGCCATAAAATACTAGACATATAAGATCAATACCTGTAATATTTGATAAGCAAAATAAACATGGTATGACACATACCTCTTCATTAGGAAATGGGTACCAGGGAGATTCCACAGAGACTTTGATATTCCTTCTTGGTTTGGAGGCTGAATCATCTATCTTTTCAACATCTTTTTCCAAATCATCATCATCAGATAAGAAGTCTTCAACATCAAATGATATGTTACTATCAGTGTCAGAGGTGTTGGGTCTGTCTGGTGGAAAACCCCAGTCAGAATCCTTGTCACCATCAAGATCCATATCTTCAGGAGATTTCTCTTCCACAGAGTGAAGTTCAATGGGGGATAATTCTTCTATGGCATTATGAGACACATCATTACTTGCAGGTAAGGAAATGGAGGCAGCCATAGCATTCAACTCTTCCAGCTTATCTCTATGAGTCTTGCTTCTGAGGTGGGCTTTCACATTTTTTTCAAGACATGTTCTCTTGAAGCAAATATTGCACTTGTATACAACTTGCCCATTTTTCTTGTTCAAAGCCTCGAATCCTAGAACCTCCAACCTAGGTTAAACCCAAAAAAAAAAACAAATCACAAAAGAGTTTACTCACCAGGTATCTCCTTCATTATGGAATGAAACAATCCAACATCCACTTGGAGTGAATGTGACCAATGGTACTGTCACTTGAACTGAAAGTGACCAAACCAACAGCCTGTTGAAATCAAAGTGGGAAGATATTATAGGGCAGAGGCCGAGTGGAGTCTGCGCGGCATACAGGGGGAAAGTGCTGCGGTGTGTTGGATTTGACCGCAGCACAGCATAGCACTTTAAAAAGCGGGAGTGTGTCCCTTTCTCACTCATCAACAATGCCAAACGACATAAGTTGAATCAGAACAGGTACGTCTCATTTTGCTTCATTATGATCTGTTTCTGAAACCCCTTCCAATTCATCTCGAGCAATGTAGGATCCGAAGCACTGAAGTCGTCGTGGTTTTACCTGGACATCAATCTCAGATAACTCAAGGTGAATCGCAACATCTCACTTGATATCACAATATTAAACACCACTTTGATATGTGACGCAGCTGACATTCATGTCCCGAACGAGTCACTGAACCAGCCCTTCATGGAAACGAATCACCAAACAACTAATCGTACTGGTATGTGGCCACCCCCAAGCCAAGAAGGGTGGGCAAGTCTGCCTGACCAAGGACCCCCACACCTGGCTCCGCGGCCAGTCCAAACTCAAACATCCGCCCGCCTGACAACTGGACCTGATCAAGGAGAATACAACACAGCTGTACCTCCTGGATGGGCCCCACCCCCTCGATCGAACAACGTGCCCATGGCAGGCAGCTATGAATATGGCGAAAGTAAGTGGCAACCACGTTTGAGCTGTGCACAGTTCACCGCTAATACCCTTGACTTCTAGCACCCATGCGATGTTATGCTGGTCCACCCATTGGTGGAGACTCTGACGCAATATCAAATGTAGGCCCAATACGCAACCAACCAATCACCAACCCAACCACACCTGCACCATACAGGTTAGATGCCCGGCGAGCTGCCCAACCATCAACAATGTCGCACAATTCAAGTCCAGCCCACTCCGAGATCATCCCGTCCTCGGTACACAGTCAATCGTCCCGGTCATCCGAAATTTCCATGGTTTCCGTTCGCCAGGAGACCCTTACTTGCATCCGAGCCAATGTTCAAGCCCTTCAAGCCAACGCGAATGACACAGAGGCTTGTTCAGATGGCACAGCCATTGTTTCAGGTAAGCATCAGTGTAACTAATCTTTATATTTACTCAAACCAAATCGCTAATGAGTGTTCAGATCCCTGAGCCAGAGAGATGGCCCGCTTCAGTTGTCCTTATGCTCACTGGCCTACAAGAACTGAGAGCTGAGCTGAGAGCTATGATCAATAGCATTTCGACTGTTCCCCGAGATTCCGGCTCCACAGCTCCACGCATTGCATCCCACCCCACTGAAACGAGTACGCTCAAATCTTTTGTGAGATCCCATATCCGAGTCATATTGCTCCAAAACGACTTGGATTGTTATGGGCGTCGTGGAGGTCGGAAGAATCATTCTGCAAATACACCCTTCTCTATGTTGAAGGTGAGTAATTTCCGCTTATCCACAACTGAACTAGTTGCTCACCACCAAATATCAACCAGGCCATTTTGGAAAAGCAAGACTCTACTTTCTTAAGCCAATTCCCCCCCAACTACCGAGACAATCCCGATTGGATCTCGCACTTCGACTCTCTCATCACCGATCAGCTCAAGGCTGATAAGTATAAGCTGGCAACCCTTATACAGACTAACCTTCCAGCTACAGGTAGTCCACTCAGACCTGTAACCAAGCTCAGCGAACTGGTAGCCAATGTTTACAGTGGAATGCTACCCCGCTACAAGGACGTTCCCGGATCGATGATCAACAAAGAAGTGAAGAAGGCTGACAAAGCTCGATTGGCCTACCTTCGACTGATGATTAACATTAATCGACACCTGCGCAATGTCAATGGGGAAGCCAAGACGCCGACATTCTGGCATCAAATCGATGACGATCTCCAGGCGCGGGCTGGCAAAAGTGTAGCCTACAAGGTTGCCTTTGCCCAGCTGATTCTCAAGAAGGACCGACTCCTTTGGAATGGAACCAACACCGTTGAAGATGTGACGCCTGAGCAGTTTGCACTTCCCACCAAGGCCGAAATAGCAGCCGAAGAAGAACGAAAAAAACGCAAAAAAACGTCGTCGGATGATTAGGTGGATGACTCATCTTAGGTATTCATGTGCAGGATTGATGTGATCATGCGTTTATCATTTTAATTCTTTTCTACTTGTTGTCACCTCCAGTCCTCATGGACTTACTGTATTTTGGCTCCTTCCCGCTCTTGTTTCACTCTTTGGATGTCCCAATGGATATCCTTTGACTGTGTTTGTCTTGGATTGTATGGGTCATTTGAAAGATCGGACTAGTAGATAAAGCTAAATACACGTGATATGAAAATGAAATCAAGGTACTGAAACCAATGACCAGATCCAATGGCAATAATAAGAAATGAAACAATCTCATTTTGACGTCCTGAAATGGTTTAGCCAACTTTTTTGTGGTTAAATTGTGGATAAATGGGCGTTTTAATAATGTTTACAATAACAAAAAGTCGTTGGGCTAACCACTCACCAACGAATAACAAATAAAAACGTTTTTTTGCGCTATCTTGGCGGTTTTGTTGTTGTTTGCCTGGAATCAAATGAAATGTTTGAAAAAATATTTCAGATCGGTGACCTGCGCCGACCGCCCCCAGCCTGCCATTCCCTTTTGCAAATACACTAGGTAAAACATGGCTTTGCCACGCCTCTATGTTCTAATCTACAGGCACACACCTATCCCACCTGCATAAGCGCAGTTAAAAGCAGGGTTGGGAGTTGTCTGCCACGCGGGGTTGTAACTGCACATTTGGCCGCTGCGCGGGAGAATTAAGAATCTCCCGGGTCCCGACAGTATCCCGAGTATCGCTCCTCGTGAGC
>SMGU01009773.1:0-19376 GCA_004348175.1 Puccinia novopanici
TTTTCGGATTAGCTGTACAAATAAAATTTGTATAAAAACACGGCTTGACTCCTTGAGGTCGGCCTGGAGAAATCGGGATAGATCCCGTGAAGACATGGAATGGGAACCTGTCGGGAAGCACCTGTACTTTTACGGAACGTCTGCTCATCTACGGCTTCTGACGAGCATCAGTCTGCAAGCTCTGATCACATCTGCAATGGGACCTTGTCCTGTCCGCCATGGCCACTGTAACCTCGCCGTCATGACTTTGATCCCACCGCGATACCTCACGGGAGTGAGTCCCGTCGAGAAGGACTGAATTCCTACCCGTGCGGCATGATTGGCCCTCGCCAACATAAGGAAAGTGTTTATTCACGGTTGCGCCTGTCTCTCGGTAGCCTAGGAGCTAGCCCATAACTTTCTTCCTGCCATGTTTTCATTCATCTGATTGGCAACCCTTCAACCAT
Organism: Puccinia novopanici; assembly: GCA_004348175.1. NCBI lineage: Eukaryota > Fungi > Basidiomycota > Pucciniomycetes > Pucciniales > Pucciniaceae > Puccinia > Puccinia novopanici. The sequence goes on from SMGU01009773.1 coordinate 447, forward strand.
GGGGAACAAGGTACACACATGCTGTAGTCAGACTAATCCGGAACACCAGATTATCGATGACTACAGTCCGAGCTTACTCGACTCCAAAGACCATGTAATCATATAAAGACATTGTACTTACATTACAATTTCTTTATGATCTTATCAACTTTTCTCTTGTCTCTATTCGTAATAAACTTATTACTCTAGCTTTATTAACACAGTCGAGGATCTCAGGCAGCAGTTATTGAAAGCATCTTTTCCAAGGCCTGCGATCGGGGAGATTCCTGACACCAAGGTTTCAGAAGAAATATAACGGTTTCAGAAGAAATATAACGGTTTCAGAAGAAATATAACGTCGACTTGACCTTCCAGGCGCCAAACCCTACAGTCCTCACGCTCCTCAGACGACAAGATGTTTCGCAAACTTCGGCCCCAGCATAAGGTTTCATCCTCCTTCAGTCTCAAACCTAAGAAAAGTCAGCGTTCTGTCAAATCCGTTAAATCTGAAAATGCTGCTAGTCAGCATGAAAATCAGCAAATGATACCGGATCACAGACATTCTCGAGAGATGCTTAGCGCCCAGGACTTTGATTCCACATCCCCCAATCAACATCAGATGGACAGAGGTCTGGGGCCAAACAGTACACATGAAAGTGAGAGTCAAGCAACCTTGGACCCTGTGGAATCACGATATCGCCGTGCGATGAACGACACTGTTCCGTCGACATTGGAAGCCGCGAAAAAGGAAGAAGAAGAAACGCCGTTGAAGAACACGAAGACCAGTGACTCATTGACCTCAAACAGCGAGTCAGATTTTGATTGGAATGAAACCGACGAATCAGAGCTCGACGAGGAGAGACGGCAGGAGCAAGAGCAGCGAAAACTCGCCCACCTGGGACCGCAAGACCTCGAGCATACCATCCGCCACGCCAAGCGACTCCGCAGGTTTTATCTTTTCTTGATGCAGCTTTCATCGCCACTCAGGACCGCAATCTTAGGCTTCTTGGGTAGCGCCATTGCCATCACGTTAAGTTTCCCAGCTCTTGAGAATCTTAACTATGCCAAATGATACATTTCCTGATTAGCCTTTTATTTTTTCGAACTTTGTAGGCCGGGAATTCTTGTTTGGTTAAAGTTTGGCCACTTGTCAGCTGTAAACCACATTCTAGCATGGTCTATTTGGCTCAGCATCAGTTGTGCCTTCACCTGTGTAACCTCAATAATTGTCGATATATTCCCTTATATTGCGTTCAAGTTGTTTGAATTGCTGTATGGTTCGAAGCCCGAAAAGTTGAAGACTCAGATTGAGCTCTGGATGAACGTCAGGTATTGGACCAAATTGGCTCTCGCCCTGGCATGGTCTGTTATCTTATCCTTCTGAAAAGCTCTTCCATCAACCTAATCAACCTGTGCGGATACTTACATCTCTGCCTTCCCGCCCCAAAACCAGCTATTGGGTGGTTCTATCCATCATGTTCTCTCGCCTGTTCCGCTTTCAGGATGATCCAAGCTTGGCTTATTTCGAGTGGGTGATGAAGGTTTGTTGAATATTTGCCTTTTGTAATCCCCCTCCCACTTTTGAAAGGGGCTCTATCGCAGGCCTCTTCGTCCTCATGAACGAAACTGATCAGCATTTCGTGTTGATGAAGGTTACGGCAGGATTATTTACAGCAGGAGTAGTCTTGCTTGGTGAAAAAGTAAGCAGTTCTAGATGATCTATCGAAGCCCACGTTTGGAAGAGTCTGACGTTTGATCATGTTGTAAAATCGCAAAATAAACAAATAGATTTTGCTACAGATGATTCAATTGAATTTTCATCGGACGAGTCTGAAAGACAGGCTGGAAGAAAACGAACGGGCACTAGTCAGTAATCAGTGTTCATGAATTTTGATAACAAAACTAATTTGAGTGAAGACTCGGGTAGACACTAACACAGCTCCTGCTCTTTTGTAAATCGTGATCCATAAATGAACTACAAATAGTGGGCTTTGGACCGATTAGCTGCAGCCAAGGGGATCTCGCACTCCCCAAGAAGAGGAACTCCAAGTTTCTAAGCAATTTGACTCAAAATCGCATCTCAATTGCAGGCCGGACCTCCCACGTCAAAGATGCAACTATAGTGGATGTACCACTCACTCCCAAAACTCCCAACATGGCTTCTATGGGAGAAAAGAGTATGAAGTGATCCCTCGAATCCTAAATGTTTCGATCTCTGATCTTTGGTAATGCTTTTTTGTGTCAGGGACGGCTGAGGATGGCTCCTCGGGTGGGATGCCATCGTTCCAATCAGATAGGGAACTTGATCCGACTTCTGCCAAGAAAGAAAAGAACCGGCTATCCTCGAACTTGATGATGGTGACTGACCACTTGACCTCTGCCTTCAATTCCGCATTGAAAAATGGCCACAAGGCCATCACGGACGGAAAGGTATCGTCGACGCATTCTGCCAAAAGACTAGCCAAGAAATTATTCGAGGGATTAGACGAAGACCAAGGGGGGTGATCACACGGAACGAATTCGAGCCTTATTTCAAGACCGCTAGTGATGCCGCAATGGCCTTCAAGCTCTTTGATAAGGACGGCAATGGCGATATTGATCGCAGAGAAATGCGCAATGCTGTCGTCAGAACTTACCGTGAAAGGAGGGCTTTGGCCATTGCCTTGAAGGTATGCATACTTGAAAAATTTCTGCACCTCACCATTTCTTAGGATTTGAGCTGACGGAAGTATTGCAAGTGGATAGGATATGTCTTCTGCAGTCTCCAAATTAGATGCGTCAGTAAACTCCTCTAGTTTACCACATCTGCCATTTATTGCCTCGCTCACCGTCTCGCATCACATTTTCATTGCAGGGTCCTGATTTCAATAGCCTTTCTCCTGACCATTTTTATATGGTTTTTATTTTCAATTCGAAAGGGACCGCTTCCCAGCTGGTTCCAATGGCTACAATTGTTCTAGGATTTTCATTTAGTAAGCTGGACATGTTCATCAAACGTCTGCGTAAGACACCAGCTATTGACTACTGCATCTAATTTTACCTTTTCAATGAAGTATTTGGCAATGCGGCCAAAACCTTTTTGAGGTATCCCAGTTCCTTTCAACTTGATGTCTTGCAGTCACTTTCCACAAACGAACTAACCACAACGAAAAACCATTCATGAATTCGGCAGAGTATGCTTTTCATCTTTAGCATCCATCCATATGACGTTGGGACATGGTTATGATAGGTTTGTCTTTCAAGGTCTGGTGGAAAGAGAGATTATCCTTCTTGAAAAGCTCTGGAAGCCTCGCTGAACATTATCTATATCCAAATTTGAATCAGATGATGTCCATATGTTCGTCACGGAGTTTGGACTGTTTTCAACCACATTTCAACGAGTGGATGGCCAAGTGGTAGTGGCTCCGAACTCGCTTCTGATTAGCAAGAAGCACATCATCAATATTCGTCGGAGTGGTTCGATGTGGGAGACGGTAATTAGCTAGTCCCAAATGCGCACATTACTTTCACCCATTGATATCAATTTTCTTTGCCTTATTAGACCGAGGTGATGGTCGGCTTTGATACTCCATTAGATGTCATCCACGAATTTCGGGCAAGGTTAAGGCAATACGTTGTCGATAACCCTCGAGAGTGGAAAGGAGGGTAAGAGATTTTTCAACGTAGCTGTGTCGAAATAATATGTAGATTATTCAATTCACCTTTTATTCACTCAATCAGGCTGGATGTCAACATTGATTTCATGCAAAATCAAAATCTCATTCAGTCAGTCACTTCGCCCATCTCTCAATATACTGTTTGAGCTAAATCTTTCTTGTTTGTAAATTGATCAGATTAATCATCGCAATGGAGCATAAATCAAACTGGCAAGACTGGGGGCTCGATGGGATCGCCGTACATTACTTATGAAGGTTTGTCTGTCCAGAATAACTTTCAAAGCGGGCTTCTGAGGCTGAATTTTTTTATTGTATTTGTGTTTGATAGGAAATGAAACGGATCATGGACAGCTTGAACATAGCCTACAAATTACCAACCCAAGTAAGTCTTCTCTTTAATACCAAAAAAAAAAAAAAAAAACGGAAGTTCCAGCTCTGCGGTGCAAGCTTGTGGATTTCAGATCAGTCCCTCCTCTTGGTGTCCCTGCGGGACGACAAGTCCTCCCTTAAAATGAAGAGGGATTTGATCAAGTTAAGTCGGAACCGCTCCGGATATTGCCAATAATCACCGGTGTCGATTCCATTTCAACTATTATGTGTGCAGCCCCTCGTCTGAATGCCAAATGACGCTACATGATACTAATTGTGGGCCTTCAATTCCTTGTCATATGTGGGTCTTCAATTCCTCGCCACATGTGGGCCTTCAATTCCGCGGCATAGAGCAAAAAACCTACACTAGACAGGTGAGCCAGGCGTGTGTGGGCCATGTGTCAACTCCAAGGCGGAAACCCCTGAAAAACCTGATTTCTTCTTTTTTATTTTCTGATGAGTTTCTGCCCGAAGTCATGGGTTTTTATATGTTTTCCTGAATTCCATCTCTCTTATCTGCAGGCAACAGCGGGCAACATCAGACAGTATGGTTTGGCAAAGCCACCTTGCGCATACTGTTCGCTAAACCACCCCTCCCCCTGCTCGGTTCCCCAGGATCCCTAGCTTAACCCAAGCCCCGACTTTGGAGGCGAGCGAAGCGAGCCTCCAAAGTCGGGGCTTGCCCGCAAAGTCGGATATTGTGCCTGGAAGCAAATGAAATTTGGCTGGACAAAACTTGCATCCACAAGGTGAGGGCCAAGCACTGCACTTTCTGAAATCCTTTTTAGACCATTTAATAGTCCTTGATCTGGCCTCTCTACTTGTCACATAAGGATACTCTCCGGTGTTTTATCCCCTTGCAATAGGGATTTGAAATTGTGAAGTTTGATTTTTCTTGTGCAGCCATACAGTCATTCTTCTGACTTAATTCGTGTGGCAGCAGCTGTATTAGAACATTTTAGTCACCAATGATGTTACTTGCCATCGTAAGGATGGCAGTCTATTTCCATGAATTTGGGAAAGCTGAAGCAATCAACTTGTAGCCAAGATGGGCCCCTAGCGTTCCCAACTCTCTGCGGAGCAAAGCTCCTTATGAATCTCAAGTTACAGGTGATTCCATCCAGAAAAACGGATTTTGGCAAAAAATCCTTTGGCTTGCAGGCCAAATAAGGCACATAGATGGCAAGCCCCTCCTTTGGAGGCGAGCGAAGCAAGCCTCCAAAGTTGGGAGGGGCTGGTGTTAAGCTAGCAGGATCCCTTGGAGTCAAGTTGGAGATCCAGATTCCCCAGCCAATTCCAAGGCAGATTTTTTGCTAAGTCCCCCAGCCGCAATTTGCATCAACTCCACCCGCAACATCCAACTAGCACGTCATCACCACCTGCGACTTGCATCAACTCCACCCGCAATACATACCCTGCCGGCATGTCATCACCACCCGCAACAGCCCGCAACACACCAACACGTCATCACCACTAACACCATACACATCATCAAGTACCCTGGAAAGCCCTGACTAAAATGCCTTGTATAAAACTGGGGATTCTGGCTAGCTTTACACAAGCCCCACCATTGGACACCCCGCGCAGCGGCCTCTGAAGGAGGGGCTTGTCACTTAAGTCCAATATTTGGCCTGGAAGCGGCTGTTGGAAATTCACCCTTTGACCTCTGTTCTTTTTTTTCTTTTCTTTCACACATGTCACTCCCTAGTCCTCCCTGCTCTTTTTCATGTCTCTTTGTTATTCAATATGCACCTCTAACCACAACTTGACCCTGCTGTAGTTAGACATTAAATACTCATGTGCTGTCGAATAATGAAAAACATCTGCTCTAGCCATGTTGATCCTGAAAGGGACACATTTAGCCTCCCTCTTCAGTCTCTCTACGGAGGCACTCTAAGCCCCTCTGATTGAGTTAAAAGGCGCTGTCAGCTTTGTCTGACCTTAATTCAGCTTAATTAGCTGCTTTATTTTATAAAAACTTCTCCTTTCGTCGATCCTGTTTTTGTTTACAATTAACAGTCAAAAAAATCGGCAACCACCCTCTTCAGCAATCTTCAAATCCTATCCCAACCTCGATTCTCTCAACACAAACAGCCTTAATCTCTCTTCCTTCAACTACCCCCCAACCCACTCCCTTTCTATTCCTTCAATTCTCTCACCATGTTGTCCTCTGATGCTACTCGCGAATCCAAGGTCATGCTCACGACCGAGAACTACGCGCTCTGGTTACTCCCGATGAAGGCAAAACTCCACCGAATGAAGGTTTTGAACATCGTTACTGGCGTCATTGCTTGTCCTGATCCTGAAAAGGATAAGCCTAACGCTCAGCTCTACCAAAAGTACAACAAAGATGTGTATGTGGAAATTGTACAACATCTTGATCAAGAAGTCCTTGCCTTTGTCAGTACCACACTGCCTCCTTCCAATGAATTCAATGGCCTCGCTCTCTGGAAACTGCTGAAAGATAAGTTTGCTGGAAATGATCTTACCTCGCAAACGACTGCTCTGAAGACGTTCTTGTCTTTAGAGTTCAACCACTTCAGCTCCTTCTTGTCTTTGGTTCAATTGGAAAACCAAAAGATTGTCTTGTCCGGGCTCGTTATGGATGATCAAGTCAAAAACATCCTGATGCTCGATAAACTTCCCAGCGACTTTCACTCATTCAAAACAAACATCGCAATGCACTTCAAAAGAGAGCCGTTTGAAACAATCCTCAAGAAACTAGAGGATTTCGCAGCTCAGAATCAACTCAATGACATCAAGACCTTGTCGACTCCAATACAATTGATGTACACACGCTCTGCTGATTTGGAATTCGCTTGTCCTCACTGCAAGAGGGGTTTCCAATTCTGCTGCCACTGCTTCAAGATTGGTCACTCCGGGGACAATTGCTTCAAGAAACACCCCAGCAAGCAAAATCCAAAATCGACTGGTTCCTCATCCAAAAAATCTCATTTGGCTCATCTCACTTGCTACACTGAAGAAGACGAACAGACCCTTGAGTACTTGCAACAGAAGTATCCGGATCTTCATCTTTAATGGTCCTGCGGTCTTGTGTTCAGGAGGGGTGTTGGAAATTCACCCTTTGACCTCTGTTCTTTTTTTTCTTTTCTTTCACACATGTCACTCCCTATTCCTCGCCGCTCTTTTTCATGTCTCTTTGTTATTCAATATGCACCTCTAACCAAAACTTGACCCTGCTGTAGTTAGACATTAAATACTCATGTGCTGTCGAATAATGAAAAACATCTGCTCTAGCCATGTTGATCCTGAAAGGGACACATTTAGCCTCCCTCTTCAGTCTCTCTACGGAGGCACTCTAAGCCCCTCTGATTGAGTTAAAAGGCGCTGTCAGCTTTGTCTGACCTTCAGCTTAATTAGCTGCTTTATTTTATAAAAACTTCTCCTTTCGTCAATCCTGTTTTTCTTTAGCGGCTCCTGTATCATCAACATAATGTAGTTTTTTTATAAGATCAATGATTACCGGAAAAGTATAGGGGGTAGAGACATGCTCTGAAAGGGCCCCAGTAGGCATCTATCTTGGCTTTAAAATGAACCATTCATTTTCCCTAGGAGGCTTCAAACAGCCTAACATCCTTATCATTGAAGTGGAGGTAGTAGGTTTTGGAACTAGTCTGCAACTGAACAAAGAAGGAATAATACAGAATATCCTACAACTCTGTATGTGTCAAGAAATTTCCAAGCACAACTTTTCAAAATGCTGTAGCATGATGAAATAAGACATGGGGATGAAGTGGATTGGACCCCCAGAAAGGCACAATTCAGGCCTACCCAATGGTGTAAACTGGCAGTGAGAAATATTGACAGATGACCTCTGCTGGGTCAAGGCATTTTTGCTCCACCAAAATGCCATTTGCTTCCAGGCAGAAAATCTGACTGTAGCTGCAAGCCCCTCCTTTGGAGGCCGCTGCGCGGGGCTGCAGTGGCCATCCCTTCCGAATTGGAGGGGATTGTGTTAAGCTAGGGATTCTGGGTCTTTGGATATGTCAGAGAATTGGTTTTTTTCCTCATTCCCAGATGATTGCTACGTGGTACACAAGGGTGTTTTTTTCTGTTATCAGAATAAAATGCATTCTGATACATGCCACATTAGGATCATTGACACAAGAAAAAATAAAATCCTCAATATTTATTGCCCCAGTCCCTTGGAACAAGAAGTGGATGTTGCTTTGTGATGGAGACAATGTACAAAAAGTCTATACCAGTCTTCCAGTGTCTTTGTTCACTCCGTCTCCAGCCATGAAGCAGTATTATCAGGTTTTTTGCTGCAGTGAAATTGAAAAAACCATTCCACTCCAATTCATTGCTACATTTACACAAGTATGCTGTTTCTTTAAATTTCCAAACTTAGAAAAAAGATTTGTTGTGCACAAGTAACATTTTTGAAAAAAAACCAAATCCGCTACGTATCCAGCATATTTCACAAGGATCATTTTGAAAAAAAAAAGTTGTTTTGATATGTGCTACACAAGGCAGCTTAGTCAGGAGTATCTGGGGTCCTCATCATCACTGTCAGCTGGCTACCAATTTAGAGCCAACTAATAAATTATATAAATAAAAATACATATAAAAAATCTTAGAATAAAAAATAAATATCTAACAAATTATATAAATAAAAATACATAAAAAAAATCTTAGAATAAAAAATAAATATTTTTTAATAAAATATAAAAAAATGAAAAAATCTCAGAATAAAGCAATTAAATGGAAATATGTTTTAAATTGTTTTAATTTCTCTTTATTCCTTTTTTGACACCTTTTACATACAAAAAAGCAATAAAAACATAATTAAATTAATAAATATAATAATTAAATCAATAAATCTTATCAGAAATCACTTGGATGCGTCGAAAACACTCTCATTGATGTTTTCAGACATGTACACAATCTCCCAAGTGCCCCTGTGACTCGAGGTGCATAGTGACACACCACAGCTCAGTACAACCTCCCAGAGAGTAAATAAAGCCTAGAGACGAACAAGAATGGTTTATTACACTTGTTTGGTTTGTCTGGCCAACCAGGAACTTGTGGAAGTGGTATGGTTACCACCTGGTTGGGCCAGAATAGACTACTTTGGTCCATAACAATGCCTGATTAAACCAAGCCAGGGTCTCAAATGGTTGTAACATGTTTGTAACTAATGTCTCTGGGTGTAACAAGATGTTTAATAGCCAGGCTTGACTCAATAAGAACAAGCCCTGGCTAGGCAGTAGCAATACTTAGCCCAACCTGGCCAAATACAACAAAGACAGGCTACTACAACCCAACCAGGCTAGCCAGGCCAAACCCACTATTTTTCACGAAGCAAGGGGACCACAGAGGGACCAGAGATGATATTTAAGAGGGCCCTCCTCCCCCCATATTTTTGATCCCAGCATTCATACCATTTACCCAGAAATCAGCACTATCCAGTTCCACCTGTTACCAACCAGCCAGAACCTCAACAGTCCTCATTTCTGCACGTCTGAATCTCACCAAAAACCACCTTCAACCTCCAGGAGTCCTTAGAGAATCCCCCTTACTAGTGAGTAACTACACTTCTCTTTATAACTCCTGCCACTCCACTTCCACCACTGGGATCTAAACAACCCCTGCCTAGCAGGCCCCAGTTTATTTTAAAGGTACCCAAGTCCTCTGCACTCGTGGCAAGGCATCTTTGAGGGATCTAAACCACCCCTGCTTAGCAGGCCCCTCTGCAAATTTAATAATAAGATAATTTTGTCTTATTATTATTTTTTCTTCTCTTTTTTTATTATCCCTTTATATTTGGATAAACAACCATCAAACCCAATTTATCACGTCCAAAGATGCCCACAGGAACCATATTCCTTAAGCTTTAGTCCATTTTGCTCCTCCTGTAGCTAGAAGGGTTATCCTTGGCATCAGGCAGGCTGACAATCACCACCAACACCATACACATCATCACCACCTGCTACACACCACCGACACACCAAAATTAACACAAGTCTTCCCTGGGCTTTTCAGGCTCCAAAGGGCCCGCTGACTTTCAGGGAGGGACTTGTGACTCATACTGATTATTTGGCGTGGATCCGGATGTACTGAATTCTCATTTTGGTGGTCTATTTTTTTGACCGCCCTTTGAACCACCTTCAGACAATCCCTCACCTCTGCCATTGTATCAAAGCAAAGGCCTGCTTTGGGCCTTCAATTCTACCTATGAGACATCTCTCCACCCCTCAAGCTTGTCTGTGTAGAGCTCGATAAACTTCATGTGTTCATAATGAAGATGACACTGAGTTACAAGTTCTGACTCTGTACAATTGACATATGCGTCAGGGATTACATCAGCAACATAGTACCTGGGTAGTATACATGCTCTAATGTTAGAAGACATCAGAATATGTGAGAAAGATGGTTCTGTACATGACATACTTACCAGAAACTAACTGGGGAGGGGGAAGCATAAGGATGTTTTTGAGAGGAGATAGAATGTGGCCCTGATCAATTGGATAAATTCTAAGTAGACTAAAATGAACGCAAGAAGCAGGCCTACAATTTTGTATTGTTGGTGGAAGTTATCTTTTGTGGGGTTCTGTGAAAAATTACAATGAGTACAGATTTGGAGTGTTATGCAGGTAACATGGCAATAATCCAGGCCAAAAATCCAGTATAAGTCATAAGCCTGTCTGCAAGGCAGAGAACCTGCAGGGCTCCTCTCTCACAAGAGGCTTTGTAAGGCTTGCCGACACACCCCCACTTAACCCCTGCACAACATCACCCTGCTGCCTATCCTCAGCTCTGTCCCACGGCCACTAAGCCCTTGCTCTGACAAGGAACTTCAGAAATCTGCCAGCGTCATGAGCGCCGCTACCCGCCCTGCCACCAAGGAAGACTATATCTTGTTTGTTACATGGAAATTAGAATTTATTTATATTGAGAAAAGACCAATTTAATTTTTTTCCAATTTTTAGAAGTGGGACATGCCTCTGTATGAATCTACAGGAGTCTGAACAAAAAATAGCAAAATGGCTGTAGTAGAGAAAGCTACACTGATATATATCTTGTTTGGAAGGAGACTTGGCAAGATAAAAGTTTGATTTTATTCATGGAAAGTTAGATTGAATAATTTATCAAAATTTTCAGCAGCGGTTAATTGCTTTTGAAGAATCTACACTTGAGGCTTGAAGAAAAGGGAAAAATAGCTTCAGTAAAGACTCAGTGTATCTCAGACTATACTAGCTAGATTGACAGGATTGCAAATGTTGGAAAAATCTTTTTTATCATAAAATTCATTGTTTCAACATTGGCAATCATTTAAATCCACATGGTACTTGCTGAGATACAATGTGTGATAGTTTAATATTGTGTAGTCTTGATTTGTGTGGCCTACTGTATCTCAGCAAGTAATAGGTAGATTGACATGATTCCAAATATTGAAAAAAAAAAAAATATGATAAAAAATATTTTTTCAGCATTTTGAATCATGTAAATAGGGGGTATCAAATATAACAAATCCACAATTAGAAACCAGTCAATTATTAAAAAAGGGTCTTCGACCTGCAACCCCCAAAAAATGATGTGTGACCCCCTGTTTTGTGGGGGGGCCTAGAGGATGTCATTTCAACCAAGAGCACATGTTGACAGGACATAATAAGCCTCAACCCCCAAATTAGGGGTTTGCGGGTTCAATTTACTTTGAGAAAATGGGGGTCACCCATTCAATTTTTCCAAATTTATCCACCCTCATGCCTCATGTAATACAGGTATTACTGGTGAATTACCTGAGGCATGAGGGTCAATAAGAAAGTTTCCAACACCCTCACCCACTAAAAACCCAAAAAATCAGGGACCACAAAAAAAAACCAAAAAATCAAGGGAGGGCAAGTAGAACCACAGGCAAGTGGTTTCTTGCTCAAATCCAAAGTTACGTAAATATTGGAGGCACAGGCACAGACATAGATATTGGAGGAAAATAAGCTCAAGGAGCAATAATTTGAGGAAAATAATTTTAGACTTCATTTGAGTCAAACTGTGTTATATCCAGATGTTTTTCTAATCTAAAAAACCCCAAATTTATAAAAAGATTATTTGCAAAAAGAAATCACAATTTATAAACAAAGCATTCTTGTTTTTCTTCTTCTTCTCTTTGACATATCTTCCATCCCCTACACAATTGGAAATTTTACTCAACATTTTAATAAATCCTATGAGGATTTATTAAAATCTTTTACATTGCCACAGATTGACCCACCCAAGTACCCCATGCCATAAAATATCCTCAAAGATCAAATTTCAGTAAAACTTGTATAGGAAGCAGTTTATGAGGAGGAAGCAGTATATGTTCAAAGACAAAGAAAATAAGGAAATGAAGAAGACAAAAGAAACAAGGAAGTAAAGAAGATTTGATTTTTACAAGTACAGGCAGTAACTAATAATTAATTCTACTTTTTCTAGTCTTTTTCTTGAGTTCTTGTGTCATTTAAATACAAGCTGAATATCTATCTTTCCAGGCTAAGGCCTCTGGGGATGAGTAGAAGTCCCAATTGTGCATGATTTGAGGAGCGGGAAAGAGAGAAGGGTTTTTAAGTTGAATAATCATGTAATGGTTTCTTGCTAAGGTGAGAAAGAGGGGGGATTGTTGTTTGGAGGGCATGAAGAAGGGAGAATGGTCTCAGACCAGGTAGCAGAAAAAAAGAAGACCGACCTTTGATAAAGATCTGCAAGTACATAACCTGTACTTGGCATGGAAATCCAGTTTCCCTGACCACAAGATTCATATTCATCTTCAAAGTTGATCCTCTTGGGCGCTTTTGCAACATCTGGGACAAGCATATTTTCAGAATAAATTCTGACCTGTGGTTGATTTGACAGATGAGCTCTTTTTGGATTCTGGGCCATTGGTTTTCATCTTGATGCAATAAGAAGGATACCGCTCAAAAACCACAATGACCATGGGCGCAGGGATTCAAGATTTTTTTGACATTTGGTTGAATGTTTATGGGCAGTTGAGAAAGATAATAAGAGAGGGTGGCTTCTGGGAGGGGGTTCTTCTTGCTGGCTGTTCTAACTGGCCGGAAAATCTTCTGAGGGACTTCTTCAGGCTTCTTATTTTCAAATTGAGGGGCAGCTTTTCTGGAAGGTTGGATTATTTTCTTCTTCTGGATTTCCTCTGCTTCTTTTTATTCCGCGCGTCGTTTCTTGGCCAATATTTCAAATTCCGATGGGTCCTTGCGTTCAATCTTGATCTTTTTTCCAAGGACAATTTTTTTTTCTCTTAGAATATTTGGGCCATCCTCAAGTCTTCTGAACACCTTTTGGTAATTGGATATCCACAACTTTTGCAGAGCCTTCTAATAGTTTTTTGATTGAATTCAGCTGGAAACTTTGTTGGGAGGGATTCATGGATTTGAGTTTGATTTTGATATCTTGTATGTTCTGTGTGGTGTCCTCATCTGGGGTATTGATTACCTTCTTGAAATCCTACCTAAAATTTATTAAAAGATCATTCAGCATGGTTCCTCCAAGTTAATTCAAAAAGAAGAATGGAAAAATAATGAAAAAGGGAAAGAAAACGTACTTTGAAAAAATGAAAATAAAAAATAAAAATAAAGAAAGGGGAAGTAATGTGGGTTTTGGGGAGGCATAAATATGAGTTTAAAAGTGATTTGGGGTGGGTGGTTTGTAGTCATTTGGGCAGCAACCCCCATTTATTCCGTCTTGCAGGAATTTTTGAATCTGTGACTCCCTGTTTGCGACCCCCAAAATGATACATACGAGTGAAGATTTGAATCTGCAACCCCCTGTTTTCCACGGGGAAAAAATAAAAAAAACTCATTCCCATGACCCCCATTTATTCTGTCACAAGGCAATTTTTGAAACCACAGCCCCCTGTTTGCAACCCCCAAAAAAACCACTGCGCATTAACATTTGAAACTGCAACCCCCCTTTTTTTCTGGGGGAAAAATTAAAAGCAAGGGGAAAGGAATTGCCTCAAATTATGAACCTTAATTTTGGAGATACACAGCCCCCAGAAAGTGAAAAAAATGTGAAAAAAGGAAAAAAGGGGGAAAAAAGGAAAAAAGAGGAGATGAAAAAAAGGGGAAAGGAAGATGAAAAGGGGATAATGACCCCAGGGGAAAGGAAGATAAAATAGGGTAAAATGAACATAAAAAAGGATGAAAAAAACGTACAATAATATGCCATTGACTATGGGATTCCCGTGGCTCCACTTTCTGGCCTTTGTTAAGAATGTCCAAAATCCTATGCTTACATGGAATTCCCATTCGTATTGTGTGGCATCTGTTGTACATCCCACCTTTTGGATCTTGTTTGAGCCTATTGAAGTTATTCTGAGCACGCCAGAGAGCAAAGTGGGTGATTTTACCAAGACACGGGGAGAAAATCTTGCCAATGTCTCTGAGGGTGGTAATCTTCTGTTGGTGGAACCATGAAGTTTTTTTGTGATGCTGAGACTCAAGGGAAAGGGTGATGAGCTTGATTAATTCTGGGAAATTGGCATTTGATGAGAGAAGTTGTTGTTTGATGTATTTTTGAGAGGATTCAATTCTAGAAGACGTGCAGTGGTTGAAGTGGGTAATCTTCTTGGTCCAAGCATCAGCAAAAGAGGAAGCATGGGGAATCCCGGTTTTTAAAAATAAGATAGGGATACAAAGACCTCATGTTATTCCAGTGAGAGTTGAATTCAGAGATTGTTGGGAGCCTGAGGAGATATGACCAGATTCTGAGCATCTGGTCTTCCAGAATTGGATCCTTGATAAGTTTTGAGGAGTTATCAGCCAAGTTCTTCTCAATGTGAAACGTGCAGAGCATTTTTTGGTGTTGGGAAATATTCTGGAGAGGGCATTCATGAGGGCTAGCTCGGGGTTGGTGATCATGACTTCAGAGGGGGGTATTTTGTTGGCAGTGAGGAAGGATTGGAGAGTTTTGAGAGCCCATTCATAGTAGATGTGAGTTTCTGAAGCAAGGAAGCAGAATGCAGCACTGAAAGAGTTTTTATTTCCACTGACGCTGGCGATGTGGAGAAATGGCATGTTGTATTTGTTGGTCTTGTACGTGAACTCGAGAAAGAGGATGATGTGGTAGCAAGAAAGCAATTCAAACACAAAAACTTGGAAGGCCAACCAAATGGCCTCTGTGATTCAATCATCTTCTTTTCCTCCTCCAAAGATGACCGAATCCTGCTTCTAATCTCCCCCAAGCTTGTATTCAAATCTTTCAAGTCTATTGTGTCGAGTTTTTTCCTTTGCTTTTGCTGAAATGACAGAGCAGAAACCCCTCAGCCTGCAGCTGTCATCTTGTCACCATAACATACGGCCGTACGTTATGGTGAAAGGGAAGAATCACAGCCCTCAACAACACAGGTGTCACAGCACCACAAAATGCTTTACATAATCAACCTTATTTTTACTCTTGGCTGTTCCTCAAAGCACTGTGATTGCATCATGACCAAGGGCTTCTTTTATCTTGGTGAAGGGTTGGATGTGATTTCGACATGACATGAAGTCAAGTTGTAACCAGTTTACCAAAGATTTCTAGGTGACCTGCGGAGGATATCAACTGAACTTGGGAACAATTTCACCAACAATCAGGGCAGACTTGTTCATGACTTACAAACAACACATAAGGCCATCCGCATCCGTTTGCTAAAAGTTAAGGTTAGTTTGATCACGGGTCAAAGACAGGTCAGTTAACCCAAAACCCCTAAACGCATTTGTCAGGTTTGGTTGGGCTGGCTAACCTTCTAAATCTGGGGTTTTAACCAAATTCTGAACCTCAGCGCATTGGCAAACCCACAATTTCGCAACATCCATCCAACTAACCAATACTCCTGGATGTTTTCTTCTCCTCCACCAGCAAACCCATGCCTTCAGTGGATCATTTCATAACCTGATCCACTGGAGGAGGCCCTCAAATATCTAACTGACAGTGAATCTGAAGCCCAGCAGTCGATGAATACACGTTGCCCAAGCAAGAATCACAACCAGCTCACAGGACATGATAAACTCTATGAAGATTAATTTTCTGAAGATGCTGTGTACGATTCAAATGATTTCCAACGCCGATTTAGGATTACAAGATTTTTGCTTCACAGGATCTGGCACGACATAGTAGAGTATGATGAGTAATTCCTCCAGAAAGCAGTATGTTTTTTTTTTCTTCTTTATCTGTACTTACCATAGTTTGTTCAATAGGACTGCTTACCATAGTTTTTTCAATAGGACTGTACTGGAGCAATAGGTCTCAGCCCTGAACAAAATATCACAGCGGCATTGAGGCTTTTGGCTAATTACAGGATTTCACACAATGCCACTGATGAATACATTCAACTAGCCAAATCTACTGCCCTAAAAACACTCTACCAGTTTGTGGCAGCAATAAATGAAATGTATGGTGCAGAGTTTTTGCGCAGACCAAATGAGACCAAATTGAAACATATACTGGCTGATAATGCTGCGCGTGGTTTCCCTGGGTGCATTGGGAGCCTTGATTGCACCCATTGGGCCTGGAAGAATTGTCCGCTCTCTCTGGCGGGTCAGTACAAAGGAAAGTAAAAACATCCCACCATTGTTTTAGAGGCAGTGGCTACTCAAGATTGTTCCATTGTTTTAGAGGCAGTGGCTACTCAAGATTGTTGGTTTTGGCATACATTCTTTGGGACACCAGGCTCTTTAAATGACCTTAACTTACTGGACCGATCACCGCTTTTTGAAGATACTCTCCATAAAAAAGCACCCCAAGTCAGCTTCAAGATTAATGGTGTCAGCCTCTATGCTACTAACAAGGTGATTTAAAGCACTTGGTTGTGCTGTGAGTGTTGATGCGTGAAGGTTTGGTAAGGTTTAAGGAATTCCTGTGGTAATTTTAATCAGATTTAATTAAATTAGTTCCAAGTATTTAAAGCTTGTAGAACTTCTTCTCAACCTTAAGGGAGGGAAATCCAGTATTATTAAATGGATTCTTCCTGCTTATAAAGCCAGGGAATATTTTATTGATTTTAAGTAATCATACTTTGCAAGGTGGGCCTTTTACAAGGATGGGGGAGCAGATAACAACTTGGGGAAGTAGTTCAAATGCGCCTCAAGACTTGTACAAGTCACTACAGAATATTCAGGCAGACAATTGGCAATGTGGATGATGGTTAATATGTGATTCAGTGGCAAGAAAACTATACAAAGCTGTGGGGATACTTATACTAACAATCCAGCGGAGTGTGTACAATAATATCTAGGCTTAATGCGCTTTCAGTGGGACTTGGAGGGCTGGGGGAAAATGCCTGAGGAAGCAGGTCTTTAAATATTCTCACAGGAACTTCATGGGCGCTCATGGTTAGCCTGTAGTAGCAGGTGTAAGGCATGGAAGCGCCTAGAATTAATTAATGATGTCATCAAGCACAGATATGGCATAATCAGGCTATGCTATGATGTCACAATCAATGGTAGGAGCACCTAGAATAATTAAATGAGGTCATAGAGCACTGCTATGGCGCCATCAGGCTATGCTATGATGCCATAAAGCAGTGCTATGATGTCAATAAATTAAAGGCTATATTTTTTCTATAATGACATAATAATTAGCTTTAATTTATGAGTCATTTCCTGTGACCTTATTATAATTTAATTCAATGTTAAATCCTTCCTTGCAGTGCTAACAAGTAGCTATGGATACTATAATACTCTCATGAAATGTTATACTTTCAATTATAAAGTTATAAAAATATAAAAATAGATAAATGCATACTTTGGGCGTTTCAGGTATGTGTTATTTTATTTTAGTATTATATTTATGGCATAAAATATAATACTTAGGATAAAAATAAATAAAAGGGACAAAAAAAAACATTACAAAACCTGGCAAAACCAGAAAAAACCTTTTAAGGCCAAACAAAACTGGGCAAAACTTATTTAAGTGTTTCAAGATTGTCTTATAATATTCCATTAAGGTTTTGTTAAGGTTTATGTTATGTAAATGATGGTTCAAAGATTACTGTATGGTTATTTCAGTATTATTATGACTATATTTATTATGATCAAATATAGTACATGTTATAATATTATTATTTTAAGATTATATTAGGTTTTAATGGCTTATTAAATAATTTATTATCATAATTATGTAGATAATTTTTATGTAATTGCTTGGATAATATTAGGTATATTAATATTATCTCTGCAGTTGACAAATGGCAATCACTACCTTGTGGATGGGATCTACAACAACTTCTTGATGATGATGAAAGGGAAGACGGAATCCCAAGATTGAGCCTCAACTGCATTTACAACCGCTCAGGAAGCCGCGCGGTGTGGTATTCTTAAAAGTTGAAAATTAAAAAATTATTTCTTTTATTCTTTTTCTCTTTTCTTTCTCTCTTTTTCTCTCTTTTCTCATACTACAGGCTAGAAATCAGCACAACTGATTGAAGAAACGGACTCCACGGCTCAATTTACCCTATGGTCACCTGGGACGGCAACCTCTCAAACCCCTTGGATCAGAAGTTACACCCCCTCCTTGGCCACCTTCAGTACATACCACCAATCACCACTATCATTTACATATCACACTCCTTACACAACCATCAGTACATTGTACAACCAACACAACGACATACTACATACACCATACACATACAACCACATACTACATACAGGACAACCACCCCATACTCTCAATCACATGGACATGCACAATGCATGCGGGCTCATGCAGGCTAAACTAGTGGATTTTCCAAGATCTGATCTAGTTTAGTGTGTTTGGTCTGAGCACATGACTCTTGCAGATACCATGCGGTGTCATGCAGTGTTATGCAGGTGCATGCAGTCTAATTTAGTGGATTTTCCAAGATCTGATCTAATTTAGTCTGTATGTGGCTGTGCATCAATCACCTCACTCCAGATCGGATCTAATTTAGTCTGTATGTGGCTGTGCA
>SMGU01009774.1:0-11880 GCA_004348175.1 Puccinia novopanici
TTTTTCTACACCCTCCATTATGGCCGCTTCCCGAGCCCCAAGGATTCCAATGTCTGAAAAAATGACAGCTCTCTGTGACCACATTGAGCTTGTCAATCTGACTCCAAAAGGGTTCATCACGGCCTTCCTCAACCACAGTGCAGAAAGCTTTGCCTTCCGTCGTCGCTTCTGGGGTTCAAACACTGGCTGGGATTCAACTCAAAGGCTTTTAGATGCCGTCTACACCTTGGTGACGGCAAGCAGTGATGGCCGCGGGCACTGGAACCAATGGATTCTTGATCAGGTGAGTCAACCCATGGATGCCATCCACATCGATTCTGCCAATGGTTGAGTGATCTGGATATCTCCTTTCCATCTGGTCAGGCGAGCCTCATTGTTCGCAAACAGTCACCTCGCAGTGGTAATTATCCACAGGGTGCTTACATCTCCTCTTCCAACTTACGGCAAGAATTTTTTACAGAGGAGGAACGGCTGTCTCAGAATCATAGCTTGATTCAGAGTATGCCGTTCCTTTATGGTCTAATTTATAATAAGTTAAACATAGAACGGACTGAGGTGGACGGAGAAAGAAATGACCATTGTTCGGAAAGTGATGAGGATTCCGACAGCAGCGATGAACCCTGCGAAGAGTTGGAAGTTACAATACCACGGTACCATCAGATGATCACATGGATCCACTTAGCCACAATCCTGAGTTGAGAAAGGCCCCCATCTCATTCGCGGAGACAGACGTGGAAGCGCTTGAAGGTTTCCGATTGGTCAAAAACACCAATCCAACTCAGACCCGTCAACTCAGGGCCAAAACGGTGAGTATCATCTTTATTTAGCCACAGATTGCAGTAACTGCACTAAATCAGTGGCCTAATGATCAGATAGCTCATACTGTGTGCGCAATGGTGGCATTTGGGTGCAACCGGCGACACAATGCTTCACAACTGAGGAATTCACTCATGTTCTTGGCGGCAGGTGTCAGTGAGCGGGTTAACACCTACCTAAATTACATTGGACTCACCTGTTCTCGAAAGACAGCTCATGTGGCCCTGAGGACCCTAGGCACTCAGGCGGAACAGCGGCTCAAGACAAAGTTTTCCTTGCGTGCGGTGCTACCTCCTAACATTTGTTTTGATAACTTGGACTTCCAGCAGAAGGTCCACATGAAATCAGTGGGCATTCTGCAATCATGTTTCATGGGACTTGGGGATATATTCATTCTCCCCTTCCAGTCTTTTGACCAATATCGATCCTGCCGAGCTAACCATTGATGCTCTCAACTCATCCTTACACCAAGCGTCAAAAGTGGTCATTCATCCGGTGACTTTTGCTATCACCAAAGAAAGCAATAATCACTTTGCATTGACTCTGAAATCTCAAATCACCAGGGTCATCCTCAAGTATATTGCTGCACCTGTGGAATCTCATGCCCTTCTCCAACGCAATCCTCCACCTGTGCAACCAATACCACATGGCCCACCCAACATCTCTATGTTGAAGCTGATGTTAGCTTCGGATAATTCAGCGCAAGGAGTGGGTGATGTCTTTACAGGGATCATCCAACAGTCTGGCCTCACCCCCGAGGAATTCCACTCGCGTCTTCAAATCATGGAGGGTGATTTGGGCTCATGTAACATTTTCAATAGCCTCCGGAGCCAACGTACCCCTGGCCGCAGTCACAAAGCCAGCCTC
Source organism: Puccinia novopanici (assembly GCA_004348175.1). NCBI lineage: Eukaryota > Fungi > Basidiomycota > Pucciniomycetes > Pucciniales > Pucciniaceae > Puccinia > Puccinia novopanici. The sequence continues at coordinate 1,684 of SMGU01009774.1, forward strand.
CATAATGTTTTGCCCATCCCAGGGGCTGCACATTTGCTATGGAACATAGCTCAAGCCATCTTCTCTTCCACTGGGGTAATGAGAAACATAATCGTGACACCGGCGCCTGGCGGACACTTCATGCCTTAGGCATACCTGCAGATAAGCCTGTCACTAAGAAAGACTACAATCTTATGCTTTCACATATTGAGAGAATACACGAAGTGACCTCCTTTATTGTTGTTTGTGAGGGATTTTACCTATTTGATGGTAGCAGATCTTCTGACATTCATGATATTTAAGCTGACCTTGCTCATATTTATTCTGCCCTGACCAGGGTAATCCTAGGGAAGGATAAAAAGCCTCTTTGCAAAGAGCTCATTCCGCTTCCGACAAATGAAATCAAGAGATTGGTTGATAATACCTACGACACATTCTGCACCGGCACGGCACGGCGGTCAGATAGGGCAACTACAGACCCTGCCTACCGCAATCTCCTGTTGCGTATTCGTGATTTTGCAACAATTATCGAAGCTTCCCGCGCAATGAAAGCTGGCGATCCCGGGCGACTATTATACATGTGGGAGCGCTGGGCAGTTATGAGTCAAGCCCTGCCAAAGCTACCACATTACTCGAAGCACCTCCCTATGCTAATCTTCATGATGAAAGAAGTTCTCCCCAAATCTCTGGTAAAAATAATCGAGAGTACAATGCTGGTATCCCCCAGCGGCAGGCGCAACCACTTTGTGGCCACAGATTGCTATCTAGAACTGCAAAACTATTGGTTGAAATATTTTTTCAACCATTCCAGTATTGGAACTGACATCAACCGGTTGAAGGATGTTTTCTCAATCAATATTCCAGTTGTATGTTGGATGGTTACATGTTTTTTGATATGCAAATCCTTCATTAACAAATGTTGATTGCACTCCAGCTCCGATTTCTCTTACAGCTCCTGAAGTTGGAGGCAGGTTCAAATTATGTCCAACAATCACATCATAACCAAATTGATACGCACTCCATCAACAATTTCCTCCGAATGGCAGAGAAAGAAGAATTCAATGGGACTCCTAATCGGGGCTTTACTCCCGAGGCTACTCCAGATCTTTATACTCAAGGGGTTCAGAAGCTACAGGTAGAGGGACTGAAATCATCGAGTGGTTTGAAGAGATTCCGGCCATTCTCGCCAGGTATATATCAGCTAAAAGAAGAAATAGCAGCCTACACAATGCCAGAGAGATCATGTGATATCAGCGGCGGATCAAGCAACAGTGTTTCCATAGATGACACTGGGGAATCTGACACAAGCGAGCAAACCAACCCCTAAATAAAGGATCCGTCACCACTCGCCCTCTCACTCTTGAACAGTTGTGCTTGGGCTGGCGGCGCTTCCCAAGCGCTTGGATTGGTTAGCCTGCGCTTTGGCCTTGTTTGCTGCTATTGACCATCGCCTGTCAGCTTTCTCCTGGGCAGCGACGATCTTTTTCTGAGCGGCCAAGTCATCATGAGCCAATTTTTTAGATTTTCTTTCGGCATCGTTAGCCGCAATTGTATCTTCGGTGGCTCTTTTCTTTAATTCGTTCCTCTTGGAAGTATTTTCCTTTCGTTTCTCCGCCGCCAAAGCTTTGGCGTCTAATTTCCTCTGAGCTATATGTTGCTCCCTCGCCTCACGCAATCGTATGATCTCCTCGTTGACGAATCTGTTGTGAGCATCGCGGTCATGGATGTGTCTTTGGTAGAACTTGCCCGCATGCCATTGTTCGATTGCTTGACTGAGATATTTAACCTGGCCTGCAAAAAACTGACCACCAATAACGTGGCCAAGCATTTGTTCATTGATATTTCCTCCTTTTGTGATTCTGTCTATATTGTTGCATATAGCCGTAGCCTGCACATCCCCGAAAAAATCCCCCGCCATAAAATCCGGATTGGGCCCGAGGGCTTGTAAGAAGAACAAGTTAAACATGGAGATCAAATGATGTTTCAGGTGAACTGCAACCTCAGGGGGATACGAGCATTTAGGTTTCCTTGATGTTTTGTTTTTGACTTGTCCTAGCATGTTCAGAGAATCGTCCGTAGGGATAGAGTGAGGATTCGTATGGAATGTATCGAAGTTATCAGTTGTCATCTTTTGCAAGTTTTTGATGATGGTGTCGGCCTCGGAAGGCTTGCAGTTGGAACAGTTGCAAGCAGGAAATTTCTGTGATCTTTCTCGATCTACTTCTTTCTTGTACTGTGGATCATCAAAGGAGATCGGGATGTATCCATTTCTAACCCCACAGTGAGATAATATTCAGTCAATTGACTATTGATTAAAGAACTATTGACCAGGGATTACTCAACATGTTATCAACAGTTAGCGCGACCCTTAAGCACACGGGGGTTACTGCCAAAGCATCCATACGGCTGTCGTCATTTTGGAGGGTAGTATCCTCAAACTCTGCCACATTGTTTTTTCCATTTTTCCAAGTCTTCTCCATGAATAGAATTGCCAGGCCTCTATTCCCCCCGCGTCCACAACGTCCCACCATTTGAACTATTGCCGCAGGGTCGCCACGACCCATGTGGATGACACGTCGTACACGCTTGAGGTTCTGCCCAAGCCCCAAAGCCATGGTAGTCGAGATGACTGGGAACACCCCATCTGAGAAATCTTTCATGTTATCTGTCTTGTCATCTTCATCGGTACATGAGTGGAAACGCCGGATGAATTTGTCCTCAGGATCATATTCGTGAAGCCGTGTCTCCCTGGCTTCATTCACAACCTTCATCACCTGAAAGGTTCCATTGCGCGAACCAGAGTATATCAGAGTGGGCACAGTTTGATCAGCAGTTATCTTGGTATGTGGTGCAAATACTCGTAGCAAGTCGTTGGCGGATTTCAGAGTGTGGTTCATTGGAACCCAAATGAGCCGGATCTCTGGCCGAGTAAGTTCGCCGTCAATCATTTTCACGTCCGACGGCTGTAGCTTGAGGTTTTCCAGGATAGACTGCACTGCAATCGGCCGGCATGTGGCAGATAGCATGAGCAGAGGTACGTTATTGGTCGCCATCAGGCGGGTGGCCATACATCCATACGACGGCCGAAACGCTGCGCGGTCCTCGTGTCAAACAAACGTGTTGAGAGATTTGCTTGCTCGAGATGCAACGAGACCCCACAAATAGATCATGTGGGCCTCATCAACAACCATCAGGGCCAATTTTTTTTGGAACTCATAGCTGAAGAAGAGCTCGGTAAACAGACTGCTATTCAAAAAGACCTCGGGGCTCTACATCCATTCAACACAGTCAGGTTTGGTTGAAAAGCAGCATATGGAAATACCTTACCAAATAAACAAAGCTGAAACATCCTTTCTTAATTTTTCTGACGACCTCAACACTGAGAGTCATCTTATTTAGGTTTATTGCAGGAATATTTACAAGAGTCTTTTCTCGGACCTGTGGGCTAGGAAGTTAATTACCTATTATATAATGGTTCCAGATTTAAATAAACCACTCTTACCTGATCGTCGCCTAAGGAGTCTAATGGATTCAAGACCAACACCACTACCTTGGTCTTGAAAAGATTGAAAAACATCTCGGATATCCTGGTTTTCCCAAACCCAGTACCAGCTCGGACAAAGACATTTTGGCCCTTAGCAAGTGCTGTGACGGCGTCAACCTGTAGAGGCTTCGGAGTATCTTGATAGAACTCTGCAGCATTAGTCGTGATGTACTGAGATAGTAATTTGTCTTCTATGTCCACGAGAGAGGAGGGCAGTTTTGCCGGGTACTTCTTGGAGGCTACTAATGCATTCATTGAGGGAAATTGTAGCGGCAGGGATGAAGAATGTGAGGCGGCCGGCACGACTCTGTTCCCAACTTATGGGTTTGTCAAACCGGCCCGGCGGGCCAAAAGGATCATGGCTTTGGGCACGTGACCTATGGCCTTATCAGACACACAGCGACCTTTGGCCAAGCAGCTGACTGTATTTCATGTACGCTGTTGGCCACACACGCTGTACAACCAGATTTGTATTTTTCGACTTGGATGTTTTATTTCAAATAAAACATGATTAAAAATAGATGAGAAGGGGTAGGGAGGAACTAAAACAGTCATGTGGAAGAGGACATTCTTGCACACATTTTTGTATGCGAACATGTGGGGTTGAGATGAAAGAGTAAGGCCCTATGGGGCAAAGTGTAAAAAAGAAGATATTTTCTTAATGACCTCAGGCAAAAGAGGCGACTTTGGGCATAAGTCCCTCCTTCGGAGGCCCCTGCGGGGGGCCGCAAGCACAAGGAGGGACTTTATTAAGTTAGGCGCAAACGCAGGGAAGTCTGGGAACATTATAAAGAGCCCTCCGCAGAATGTAAATATATAAATATTGTGTTTCCCAAAATGGTTGGACCAATTTTTTCAAATTTTTGCGCAGAATTACGAACTTATCAAAAGTCCCTCCTGCTGCGGCGGCAATGCGCCGCCGCCCTCCCGCAGGGAGGGACTTGCGCATAAAGTCCAAATTTCTGCGGGAGCAGAAACCTCACTTTGGCTGGGAGGAATTTAAAACATGACATTACTCATCACCTTGCCCCTCCCACATCCTGACTCACAGATATTTCATAGAACACAATCTCAGCTTCATTTTTAGCCCTTTGACGCGGAGCTATGAGCCACTGCTGATTTTTAAAAAAATTTTGAAGCATCAAAAAATTCATATATGGACGTCAACACCTGCAGAGGATTTTCCTATGATGGAGATTGGATTCACAAGAATGGAGATTGGATTCACAAGAATGAAACTTGTATATCCAATCCACCACAAATTTGGAAATTTGATTACTAAGATTTGCAGCTGTTGTGGTTGTGTTCTTCGCATCACTCCACATTTCTCAACCCCATCATCATGGCTCCTTCAAACAGTCAACGCGCTTCACTTCCCCAAGTCCCCCAAACCCGCGAACATGAAAGGATAATAAAAATATGCAACTATATTCAATCCCACAATTTCACCCCCAAAAAATTCCTTCTTGCTTTTTTACAGAATCGCCACCCTGCCGTTGCTGATCGCCGACGACTTTGGGCGGCTAGTGGATTACTTTCGACAATCAACCTTGTCAACCAAATCGGACGACTCATTCAGAAGAAACCGGAAGGGCAGAAAGCATGGGCTTCTTTCATTGAAGATGAAGTATAGTGGCCCAACCCTAATATTGATTTGGTTCGAATTTTTATGCTGATGATAATCAATTGTATGTTTCTGTAGGCCGTCTCCCTGGTTGTGGCCCAGGAGCCCCATCGTGGAGAATATCCTGAAGGATTCTACCTCAGCTCTACAGAAGTCACGTCGAAATACCTATCCGAGGAAAACAGGCGCCATGATGAAGCTCGGCTGATTGCATCCATGCCATTCCTTTACCGCCTGCTAACTCACACCCTGGAAGCTTCCCCCACGGACAAAAATTCGGACTCAAGTTCAGCCGACGAGGAAACTGGCGCAAGTGATGATGACACACCCTTTGAAGAGGTGAACAATACCCGTGTCCGGACGGCTCTTGCTCGCGCAAGCCTTTGCAGACAGAGGGTGAGTCAGTTGTTGTATGCCCCTTCTCAATGTTTACAGCTGATCAGTTGGGCACAGGTGGCAACGATGGTTTGTGGGATGATTGCTTATACACGCAACCGACGTTGCAACTTGCTCCAACTGCGTGGCGGAATCAAATTACTGGCTTGCGGTATCTCCGAGCGAGTCAACAAATACCTTTCGTTCTATGGCTTCACCTGTGGACGCCAGACTGCTATTGATGCCTTAAACCAACTATCACACGAGGCACAAGGCCAACTACGACGGGCATTTTCCAAAAATGTCGCAAAGATTGTATCTCCATTTATCACCATCGACAATCTTGACATGGAGCAGCATGTTCACACGGATTCTGTCGGTCACCACTCCCAAAGATTTCATGGAACATGGGGCTATATACAGATTCCGTCGCCAGATTTTCTGGCAACCCTGAATTCATCCGAATTGATGTACACCGCCTTCAACAACGCCTTGTCAACTGTGAAGGAATGGCAGTTTGAGCCTTACATGTTACTCCCAAATCAGGAGTCCGAAACCAGCTACAAACATGTTTGGAAAAGTCAGATCGCCCTGGTCCTCAAGAAATATATCGCCCGCCCTGATGGCCCAAATCATTCCACTCCAGTTGAGGTTCCTCACGTGGAGAAGATAAGCTCCGCCCCACCGGAAATTCACATGCTCAAGCTCATGGACGCCCCTGAGAATAGTGCCGAGGGGATTGGACAAGTCATTGATGCTATTGTCATGCAATCTGGTCTCAAACCACACGACTTTTTCACCCGCCTGCAACTCATGGACGGCGATTTGGGCACGTGTCGCAACTTCAATAGTCTTTGATCTCTCCGCATGCCGAGTGCATATCCTGAGCACAGTCTTCACAACATATCCATTCAACTTGGCGCCTCCCATACGTTGTGGAATTTCGCCCACCGAATTCTGACTGCTCATTTTGGCAACTCGGATAACTCACTCGATACCGGTGCTTGGCGGTGTTTGGAGGCGCTCGGCGTTCCGGCCAAGAAGGCAATCCCGAAAAAGGACTATACACAAATGATTAATCACATCGAGAAGATCCACGAAGCGACAATTGTGTACTGTCTCAAGTATGTCAATTCCCCATGAGCTAAGCCTGCACCAGGGAGATGGAATGGCTGACTGACAGAATGACCCTGCTAATGTGTCATAGGGTCATTATGAACACGGAACATGTCCCTATTCCCAATATGGATGACGAGAGCGATCTCTATGTAATTCCCACTCGTGAGTTCAATGACATAGTGGATGCTTGTTACGATCGATTCTGTACAAGCGAGGCACGTGCGGAGGCAGCCCGGCAATCAAATCCCAAGCTGAGCAACTTGCTCCTCCGCCTACATGACTTCTCCACCATCGTTGAATGCAACCGGGCAATGAAGGCCAGCGATATTGGTCGAGTGATGAATGTATGGAAGCGCTGGTCGGTCATGTCACAGTCCATGAAAACATTGAAAAACTACTCGGCGTATCTCCCCCGGATGGTGTTGCTACTTAACGAAATTCTCCCTCCCTCCTTGGCCAAATTGATCAAACACTCCCTGCTGTTTTCCCCAAGCGGGCGAGAGAATCACTTTGTTTCCAAGGATTTCTTTTTAGAAACTCAAAACTATTGGTTGAAATTTTTTTATAACCAAACAGGCGCCGGGACTCGGATTGATAGATTGAAGAATCTTTTCTCCCTCAACATTCAGTTAGTAAGTACTCGGGCATCCTTCCGTGTCACTACACATGCACTGAAAGAATCTCTTGGTTGCACAGCTCCGATCGATGATGCAGTCAATCAAATTAGAAACAGGCTCATCGGTATTTACGCAGAGTCATAAAAACCTCACCAGCACACTCTCCCTCAATTTCTTCATGCAGATGGCCACCAATCACAACATCCTCAATCAAAACCCAGCTATCATTTCGAGCCAAAATCATCGACAAATCAAAAAAATAAACAATTTTTTTGTGGAAGGGATTCGCAAAATAAAAAGAGAAATGAGCCTTGATCCAAACATGAGTCGACTTAAAATGCATCTCCTCCCCAACCCGGACGACTTGGAAGCCGACAAAGGTGAGGTGGCCGACAAAGGGGCAGAAGCAAATGAAGAGGGACAGCAGGAAGACGAGGGATGCAGCAACGAATCAGAAGAAGAAACCCATCCGTAACCCTTCCATAATGCCTTATCCCCTATATTAACCCGTATCCACATTTGACTTCTTCCATAATCCTGGCCTGCCTTGCCCGATTTTCCTCCTTCTTTTTGTCCCGATCCTCGCGGTCTTTTTTTTTTTGTTCCCTTGCTCTCTGGCGCAATGCGGCCAATTCGGCCTTGTTTTGTTTGTCTTCGGGTGAGATTGTCTTCCTCCTGGAGCCAACAACAGCTTGGGCGTCAGCCTCTTTGTTTCTTGGCTGCCGCTTAACTGGTAGATTTGTAATATCACCCAACGCTCTCGTCTCGTTATCACCGCGAATGTGAGGTGATGGCCTGAGTTCAATCGCCCGAAATTTCTCAATTGCTTGCATGAGCACGGCCAACTGTCCCTTGAGCACTTCCCCGTGAATTATGGTCCGAAGATCAGCCGCAGAATGAATCCGTTCCACCTGATGAAGGATCTTATCGGCGTCTTGATCTGAAAACAACTCGCTTGCCAAAATTGACCCATGTCCCCCGAGTTGTTGTGTCACAAGCAGTTGGAAATTGTTCAACAGCATAAGCTTGAGGGGCTGGAGACGCAACAGTTCTGGCTTGCTTTTTTTCATTGAAGCATTGGTGATGGCCTCAAGTCTCTTGCGCTTAGTTGAACCAATGCCATCAGTGAAAACCAGCGGGACCTTCATCAAGACATAGTCCGTGAAAGTGTCTTTTGTCATGTGAATCAAATTCTGAACCAACTTTTGCGCCTTGTATTCGCAACAATTGGAGCAAAAGCATGGTGGGAATCGCATAATTTTTTCTCTTTGACGCTCTTGTTCGACAGCGGGGTCATCCACAGATATAGGAATGTAACCTTTCCTACAACGCGAATGATGCATCTCTTCAGTATTAATAATGCACATTTCCAATATGTAACATACAGGGACTTACAGATTATCAATAGAGAACGCTATTCTCAGACAAACGGGAGTCAAGGCGAGAGCATCCATGCGGTCTTCATCGGACTGCGGCATCCCCTCCACGAACTGACATATCTTGTTCTTGCCCTTAAGTCGTGTTGGCTCCATGAACATGATTGCCAAACCTGGGCGGCTGTCTCGGCCGCATCGTCCAATCATCTGGCAGATCAGTGAGGGATCCCCGCGACCTAGATGCACGACCTGTCTAACTATCTTCCAATTCTGCCCCATTCCTAGGGCAAGTGTGCAAGAGAGCAACTTGACTCTCTCTGCTGCGAAGTCGTTGACTGCGTCTTGCTTGTCCAAATCACCCGTACATGCATGAAATTGTCGCGCAAAAGGGTTCTTTGGGACGAGATGAGCGGCTGGGGTACCTCGAGCTTGGTCAAGCACCTCTAGAATCTTGAGAGTCGAATGTCTTTTTCCCGCGTAGATTAAACCGGGTACAATTTTGTTGTCTGGCACCACCTCCCTTGGTCCATAGACACGTAACATATCCAAGCACGAGGCGAGAGAGTGGATCATTGGAATCCTGAGTATGCAAATTTCTGGCCTAGTAAGCTCACCGCGAAGTATGTCAATGTGATGATCCAGGAGTTTGAGGCTTTTCTTGATGGCCTCAATGGCTACAGGCCTGCACGTCGCTGACAACAGTAACAGAGGGGCTCCATCTGTAGTGAGGAGCTGGGCACCAAGATTTCCATAACATGGTCGAAAGGGAGATTGATCCTGGTGTCGTACAAGAGTCTTGAGGTTACGCTGGCCTTTATCTACCAAACCCCATTGGTAGATCATATGGGCTTCGTCAGCCACTACTAATGCGAGCTTGGATTGGAACTGTGAGCCGAAATATATATTTCGGAAACTGAGGTTGTTCAAAAAAATTTCTGGGCTGACATAGACGAAGTTGTACTTTGCCATCTCGACATCTGACGCCGCTTGATCTGTAAAATTGGCCTGTGTCAAGTTGATCGCCGTAAACCCCGCGGCCACCTTCTCTGCCACTTGATTGTCACCAAGCGCGTCAAGAGGATTGAGCACCACTACTACCCCAACGACTCGGCGGTGGCGGTCTTTGGCAAGCAAGTCAAGGTAAATTTCCGCGATTCTTGACTTCCCAAACCCAGTGGAGGCCAGAAGGAAGGTGTTTCGGCCACGGAGTAGGCTTGCCACGCATTCCACTTGCAACAGTTTCGGTTCTTTATGGTATCTCTCCATCGCGCAGGTGGTGACAATCCTCTTGAGTGTTTCGTCATCAGCCGCCTTGATTTTTGCTGGGACTTGGGTTGCCTTCATTGATGAACTGCCGGATGTGTCTTGAAAAGAGAGTTGGCAATCTGCTCCAAACCCTCCCTCTCATTGTAAAGGATGAAGGATCTTCACCACATGGTTCACCAATCTTGCAAATACAGAGATGCGGCATGGTGAGTACAGAGATGGATTTTCAGAACTGACCACCACAGTTCCTCTTGGGATTTTGTCGACACAAATTATTACCTCCTTTCATTGAGACCT
>SMGU01009780.1:0-11734 GCA_004348175.1 Puccinia novopanici
TTAAAAAAAAAAAAAAAAAAGATGTGAAGGTCCACTTTATTTTGATATTGTGACTGAATTGTTTTTTTTCTTGGTTGGATTAGTGCTAGTAAAACTCATGTTACAGACCAGTTCCCTTTCCAAAATCAATGTGATAAATGTTAGCATAGCTCATACAGCCACCTGGCAGCTGAAGCTATGCTAACCTGTAGCATAGCTATCAGCTACACTAACCTGTAGTGTAGCTATCAGCTACGCTAACCTGTGGTGTAGCTATCAGCTACACTTCTGACTAACAAAATTTTGGATTCTTCATGGAATTCTGTAAGACAAAAAACTGGCAGTGGCCAAGGTCCAGAAAAGCTGAATAGGACTTCATTCTCAAAGGGGGGAGGCTGAAGTGTCCCTAATGGAAAAGACTAAGAGAGAGGCTCAAGTGTCACTCTCAGGATCTGGTCAGTCAGAACAGATGATTAAATTATGAAGAAGCCTACTGTGATTTAAATAGGCTAAATACAAAATGGGCTGAGTTGTGAGTAGCTCTAACAAGGACACTTTGAATAAACAAAGCCAAAATTTTGACTGGATAAAAAGAGTGACATTTTGTATTAATAAAAATAAGGTCACACTGGGGAAAAAACATGCTCAACTGCCTGCAGTTGACATGCTGAAAGTCCAAGGAAGCTTGTGGTGTTACTCAAACCTTTCTCCAATATTTATTCAATCAAGCTTGGATGCACAGTCACTGTGCAGTGTGCACAGTGACTGTGCCAAAAAATCTACATATGCAAACATGTGGAGTTTGGATGGCAGCTTGGCTGGAGCATGCTGAATGTCAACTGCAGGCAGTTGATCAATTTTTTCTTGCAGTGTCACAGGAAAAATTCCAACACTGACAGACAACAAAGCTGGTGTTGGATTTGTTGAAGTGGTTCCAACCCCAGCGGTGCTGGAGGCCAGATTGCGAAAAGGGGATAGGGCTATCTGACTCACCGTCAGTGTTTAAGATGTCAGATGTGGATGCTGCTGAAGGAGCTGGGGGCTGAGAGTGAGTTTATGGTGTTGGGTTTCTCTGTTATTTTCTTCTCATGTGTTTGCTCTTTTCTCTGTGCTACACACCTTTCAGCCATATGTCACAAGTCATGCAGCATACCTGGAGCAGTGCACGTGGAAGGAATCCTGTCCTCATCCCTCCACAATCCACATTCATTGCTCCAGGCATGTAGTTCCATTGTTTCTTTTCTTTTCATCCTCTTTTTCTGATCTGTGTTCTTCTGTTCATGTCTTGTGTCTCAGTCTTTTTCATATGCTATTGAATATCATCCTTCCACAATCCGCATTCATCGCTCCAGTGCATCTCATCATGTGGCCAGCTCTTGCACGTCATATGCAGGAGACACATCTCCCCCAATCATGCAGATCTCAATCAAGAAAATGGACATGAGAGCAGGTGCAACACACAGCAACCAAGATCTGACAAAAGCCAGGCAAGGTCTAAGGCAGGGAAAGAGTGGCCCTTGTTCCCCTACTTCACTGTTTAATTACAGAAGAAAAAAACCCAAGGACTTTGGGGCATAAGCCCATTGTGGCTCCAGGCCTACCCTATCATACCCTGTCCTAACCCCCCAGCCTCTTCCTCAACTCTAGCTCATCAATGATCTGTTTTCACTACACTGCTCAATCATATGATGTCATTATCACAGCTTTCATTTTTTTGAAGAGTCAGAGTTGTATAGATTCAACGGTGGGAACTGGATTGAGAGGCCCCACATCTTGCCCTACAGGCCCGGTCACTTCACCCCATGTCCAGCAGTCACACAAGACACAACCAGATTTTTGTTTCTTCTTTCTTTTGTTTTTCACATCAGAGAGAGAGAGAGAGAGGGGGGGGAACAAAAGGGAGAAGAAAGAAAGTGCATAATAACAAAGGGCAGCAGGAGATCAGAGGTCCCAACCCCACTAACCACATGCGTAAAATCATCTATAATAGTTTCCAAAACCAAGAGGACAATGAAAGAGAAGAAAATGTTAACACCAGAGAGAATTTGTACACCCCGAGTCTATCGAGGCCAGTTCGGACAAGACTCCGGTAAACTGTTGGCGTTTTTTTTTTTCTCGTCATGTTTTAGGTGAAGCACGGCCAACGGGAGACACCAGAACAGCCAACCTACAACAGCTGCTGAATCTGATGTATCACATACTGGTGGCCATGTAGAGACTTAAGAAAAAAGAGCCGAGCGGGTGTGAGTTGCAAAAAAAAGTAAAGAAGAAGAAAAAGGTAACGGAACATAGATTCATAAACATGGGTAGATAGGATGGAGACAGAATTTTTCGAACGGCAGGGCATTGATAAAAATACTGGCACATCTCTCAACGCAGCGTTTAATCAGGACAAGTAGAGGGGGAGGAGAGGCAAGACCTGCAGCGGTCTGCAGATATTCGAGAGCAATTAGTCTGATGACTATGAGAGACTGGGGAAAGCGTTGGCGTCTTCAGTGTTGAGTTCCTTGGGACCTCGAGTCATTCCATCTCGTGGGCCACCGCGTCCTCGGCCACCACGCGGAGCACCGCGGTTGTCATCGTAGTCACGTCGGTCGGGTACACCATCCCTGTCACCTCGGCCGCGACCTCTGCCTCGTCCGCCACGATCACCACCAGCTCGGGGTGGGCGATAGCCTAGTGGTTCGACCTCGATGAAAGTCTTTTCCTTAATCTTTTTGGTGGTTTGGGTCGTCTTCTTTTCCTGAAAAAGATGGGAAAGGTCAGAGGGTTGATCAGAAAGTCTGAAATAAGAGTCAGATATGACTGAAACATACCTTGGCTTGGAAGAAGACTTCCTCTTCCTCCTCGCCCTTGACAAGTTTCACAGCGTCTTTCCACTGCGAGTCATCGGCACCTTCGTTGGGCTTTCGGACGCCTTTCTTCAAACTGGGCAAGGCGAGTGCCGCGTTGGCCTTCTCAGCCAGGTACTCCTCAAAAGTTTTTGTTTTGTCTTCCTCTTCCTCATCTCGGAAGTCACCGCCCTCTCCATTTTTGGCATGGCCGTTGGTAACCGGGGCTCCATCATCAGCTTTCTATAAGAACCAACACAAACAATATGAGTCATCCAGATCAACTCGACAAAAATTCAATTTGAGACTTACAGCTCCCCATCCATCGTCACCGTCCGCAGGGGTCAGAGCAGCCTGTTAAGACAGAAGGGCAGAAACATTCTGAGCGGTCTGTGGCTGAATCATTGAGATGATTCGAGTTCAAAGGACCCAGAAGAGAAGGAGGTGGGCACCTTGGCATCCCCGTATCCTTCAGTCTCAGCTTGCAGTTCTTGCTTGCCTTCTTCAGCACCCCACCCAGAAGCCACTTTCCTGTCGGTATCGCTGGGAAAACAAGAAGTAGTAGGTTATGTGAGATCAAGCTACCCAGTGGAAGGAGGTGGGAGACTCACTGTGTGCCAGTTGCACTGTGGCGATCAGGACGGTCCTCAAAACGAGCGCCACCACGACCACGACCAGCACCACGACCTCTGGTACCTCGTCCTCCACGGGGGGCACCACGACCTGTATTGAGCCGAAGAGTGATGAAGATGAAATGAATCAGCAGCTGGGGATAATTCAAAGAGTAAGTTTCGAGAGGTGCCTGTGGCCAGACTCACGCTCGGCGCGATCATCGCGTCCGTGCTCGGTGACACCGGCAGGCTTTGAGCCGATGACTTCGGTCTCAGCGCCGGTAGATTGGCCACCATAAACCTTGCGTGGGGCACCGCGAGCTGGGTAATCACCACGGTCACGTTTTGCTTGCTGCCCAGGGATAGTTTTCTTGGGTTGAGGGGCAACCGCGATGGATGCTTTGGTTGATTTGACGGCAGCTGACCTAGTAGCACCGCCTTCGTCGTCAGAATCACCTATAATCCACCAAGACAAGAAGGGGATCAGATTTGCAGCCCAACCTACAAGAGAGGCATCCCAGATCAACTTACCTCCGCTCAGGAGAGCAAAAGGGTTGGAGCTGATTGTAGACATCGAGGTAGGAGGGAAGGAGAATTGAGCTGCTTTTTAAAGGTTAAAGCAGCACACAAACCGCAGACCTGGATAGGACCCGATCAGACCCAAGAGGGAGAGGGATGTCAGCAAGTTCTATCGTAGGGACTGGGGAAGGGGCAGCGAGCTGAATGGATGACTGCTTTATAATATGGGGAGGGGTAGGATGGGGAAGGGTGGTGGGGAGAGGGGAAAGCAGAAAGCAAGACGAGCGACTCACCAATCGTCGTGAGCAATGTCTTTGACAGTGTGTTTAAGGAATGGAGTGATGGAAGGAAGGCTTAATTCGGGTGGTTTTCCAGGCAGTGTGGTGGATGGGGAACTGACCTTATCGATAATTTACTGGATCGCTGTTGACCGTTCGTTCAACTCACTCGGTCAAGAGGCAACAGTCAGGAAGAGTCAAGGGTCAACACACGAAGGCTCGGCCGGGGAACAACATGTCACAAGACACTCCGCGTTGCGGTCATCGGATGCTGCGATCGTTTCAAGCCTGTTCAGCGCATGTCACCGGGGTTTCATTCAGTTTGGTGCCCTTCACATCCATCTCACATCCCTTTCACAGATAGAAAACCCGCTCACCTGTGGTTGTCCATATCCACCGCAAGTGCTGCGGCAGGCAACCGAGTATATCACCAATGCCGCATCCATCCCCAGGTGACCTTCAGCCGGTAGGTTTCACCAATTGCACCACACCCCCCTGGAAGTATGAATTTCTCGAGTAACCCAAGTTCATCGTTGGAGGAGCCAAGAAGGAACAAAAAAAAGAACTCACGACAGTAGCATGTACATACTAGCCAGCAGACAGAATCAACGACAATAACACGCATAGCACAGGATAATAGTACACAACAAAACAGAAAACCTTAGATGCCGTATAGACATATCACAACCTTCTCGGTGCATTTTTAGTGGCAAAATCATAATCGTCAGACATTTTGAGTTAGGAAGAGAAAGGGAGGGCTGTGGGGTTCCAAATAACAAAAGCGGACCTTCTCAAAAGGAAGAGGAAACGAGTTTGCGGCGGAAAATCGTAAAGCAAGTGTATGTGTATGTGTAGGTGTGGGTAATGTTAGAGAGCTTTGGGTCGCTTAGCCTTAGCTTTGTTCAACCAATAACCAAACTTGAAATCGGGAGGAATCCAATCGCCCTGAGAGCCAGTAGAATGGGGCCGAAGGCAAACGGGTTAATAAACAGACACACCCATCGTGAAGAGAAAAGAAAGATATAATAAAAGACTGACGTTATTGACACACAACACGCGCATCAATGGATGATATCGGAGCCCAAAGAGCAGTTTAGGGGTAATCAAGAAGTACTGGGAGGCTGATTCCCGGCAAGTAGTTTCAACCAGTTGATCGTGCACCAGTCGTTCCGCTCTGCGGTCCATACCTTGGTTGATCTCTGCAACCAGTCAGATAATCGTCACAATGATCATCATGAGGGACAAAGAAATGGTGTTCGTTCCGTCAGCACAATCTAATATCTGTCTAGTACTAGAGGTACGCACCATCAACCAGTGAGAAGGGCGATTTGCTCAATTCAGTCAACGACATCAAGTACATAATGGTCGACAAAGATCGTTCCTAAAAAAAACCCAAGAATGCAAACTTAACACCTAGACCGGGGGGCTATAACCTCAGAACTCTGGTCACACGTACTCCACCGGATTGCCTATGGGGGTCCAGCCTCACCAAAGGCTCATTATCACGGAACGAGACTTGCACCTCGATTCCCCACTTATCGAAATCAGGATCCTCCACTACAACGATATGACCGAGACATCCCATTCCTGTAGGTTTTACAAACAAGACGAAAAAAATAAAGTATAAACATCGATCGACAAATCAACCCGGAGGCTTGCGACCGGTTTTCTAAACAAAGAACTTACGTTTGAAGGCCGCATCGAACTTCTCATCGATATTCGAGATCAATTCATCCAATCGAGGTCGCCATAAGTCCTAATGATTCCAGCCACGTTAAACAGAAACGTAAGAAAAACTGGGACTGCGGATAGCCGGGAGGTGGGAAAACTGACATAAATCTTTTTGATTTTGTCTTGGCAACGTCGTGTGTCGGATTCTAGTGAATCTAGGTCCTTTTGATCATGTTCCAACTGAAGGAAATGGGGAACAAGAGGGTTAATGACCTTAAGGGTGGCAAGAAGGGGAGGGGGGAAGAAGAATAAGTACCTGAGCTTTGTATCTCTGGTAACGGTCGATAATACTACGATCAACGGGGTGGATAGCTTCAAGAGACATTTGTTCTTGTGCCAAAAGTTTCTTGAGATCGTCCTCTTGTCTCTGTAACGCATTTTCTCCCTCGAGTCCGTCATTCTTCCACAATTCCCTCTCGTCGGTCAGTCGGGCATTGATATTTTCAATAATTTCGCGAATGTGGTCACCAGCAGTTTCGACGGACTTGAGCAACTCTTTCGCAGTATCTTTCGCTTGCTTAAAGAGCATCTTGACGTTTTCGTGATCTGTCAGAGAAGCGGTTTGAAAGATACGGAGAGGCGACTCTGTCAGTCTAGTGACCTTTTGCGAGCGTCTTTGAGAATTTGATCGGGGACCGCTTTCTTACTCTCTTCATAGATTTGTTTGGCCTCCACTAGATCGGAATTTCTGCTCTTAAACAACGCATCAAACGCCTTCTGGTCCGTTTGATGTTGCAAGATCCGTAGATTGAGGGTGATAAGAGTAGTACTTAGACGTGAGAGTTGACTAGCAATGTTCTGGAGAATCAGATGCAATGGTTTTTTGATGTAAGTAAGAGGGCATGATACCAGATACATGCGACGGGGAGGTCACTGACTTTTCTCTTCACAACGATCGCCGTATGCTCCTTCGATGCTTCTAATAGTGCAGCTTTGCGCTTTGCTCGCTCTTGATCCAACGTCGGTTTGGCGTTTTCTTTTTCAAGGGCGGCACTCTTAGATTCTACGGGCAAAAAGGACATCACCAATTAATTCATTTCAACATAGACCAGGTAAAGAGGACTGGTTGTCACCCACTGTGAGTAGCAACGTATTTCAGATACTCGACATGTGGTACTCTTGCCTCATTCCAGGCAGCTTCGACTTGTTTCTAATCGATGAAAGATTACGGCAGGGCCATGAGCGCATGTTAGTCAAGATAGCTTGAGGGTCAAGATGAATGGAACTCAAAATACCTTCTCTTCTTTCAAGGAATCGTACTCCTGTCTCAGGTCACTCTCTGGAGCCCTGACCTTGATCATTTGCTGTTCTTTTTGAGCCGCGGCTTCAATGAGACTCGCAAGGGTGGCCTTCTTTTCGTGCACAATGGAAACATCCACTATTGTTTGGGGGGAAGTCGTTGAAAGCATTAGGTCTGTCCCCGAAAAAAAATATTCAAGGATTAAAACTTACCGCCAGTAAAGTTCAAGATCCTAGGTGGGAATAAGTCCATGGATTTGATGATCATTTCTCTCGCCCCGTAGGAGGAGTAACTGACATTGAAACGCGTGATGCCGAGAATCCAACTTTTGATTGGAAAATTTCGATCATGCATTCGCGATTCATCTACGCGGGCTCCAAGTTGGTGTGCTATCGGCTAGAAAGAGAGGAAGGGAGAGCGGGATGAGACATATTGTCTCGGTGTGTGTGTTTTTTTTTTGAGGTTCGAAAACTTGATCAGGAATGATATGCGTACGATCATGTTGAGCCGATTTTGATTACAAATGTGGGCCAGTACTTCATCAGGACCATTGATGAGATTAATGACGTAATCGTCAAACCCAAATTGTTTTAGCTTGTCGCAAGAAATGATGTGAAAATTGGTGTAAGTAAAGGAGAATAATGAGCCGATAAGTTTGTGGACGACATACTGCATCTAGGGGTATTGGGTGCTGGTAGTTTGACAGCGAATCCCCAGGTCTCATACATGCAAGATTGACACGAAGCTTTTCTTGATCGTTACAGACTTCGGCCATTAGCTCGTAATCATGGGGGTCGGTGAATACGAACGTCTGAAAAATTGGGCGCCAGAAGAGCAGTAGATGGTTTAAGTGATCAAAAACTATATGCCCAGTAGTCAATCAATATCCTCACATTCAATAAGTCTCGGCTCAAGCAACCCTCAACAACTCGATCATATGACGAATTCTTGGGCGAAATTTCGAGTCTAATTGGCTCAAAGGCCTTACCACGAAACTTGCCTTCGGCTTTCATCTGTCGCATGCGCATCAGTGCTTTGAAAAGATTGGGGACATGTTGCCTTAGATCTGCCTCTTTCCTCCCCGACACACTCTCTAAATTGGCGATTCTTGAGAACAAAAAAATAGCATTGGTCAGTGAAAAAGTCATCAGGTCTCAGTTGTACAATCCGTTTGAGATGAGAACTGACTCTTGCTTAACGGAATTCTGTTGTTCACCCAGTTTGCGACGTTCTTCATAGATCTCTTTCTGCTGGTTTTGGATGTTAGTGATGTCATTCGAAATCTGGCGAATGCGAGATGATAACGATTGCTAAATGTGACAAAACGATTCACATACTGTTAACAAGTTGACGCTTTCTTTTGTGACGCAGATGAAGACGCACTAGTTTTTCTTGGAAAGGTCCGTTGTCCAGCTCTTCGACGGGATGTTTGATTTTTTCGGCCAACTGGTCAACTTCCATTTTTAATTTGGATTTTAATTCCTTGCGTCTTCGCTCATCATCCCTCAAGGAAATTACTTTGTCGGAGGCATCTTCCAGCTTCTGCTTAGTGGACTTGAACGCCGGGTCTAATTTTGACATATTTGATTTGCACTTGGTGGCGGCTGATAAGATTTTTTTGTGGCACAATTCCAATTGCTCGGAAAGGCGTTTGAAGTATCTAACGACCGTGTGGACCAAGTGATTAATTAGGATGCGATATGGCTAATAGAATGCCAGAGGATGAATTGCGTACTTCTTCTGATCATTTAACGGAGCATTTGCTGCCTCGAGTTTATCAATTGCGTCCTTAGCTTCCACAAGTTCAACACCACTTTTAACACCTTAAACATAAGTTTCTCATTCATTTTTTGGTGATCATCAGTTTCAGCCATCTGTGACCAATAATCTAGGTACTCGAAAAAAAAAATGTCAAAAGTTTATGACAAGTGGGTGGGTTGAAAAGGGTGTTAAGAGTCTGTTTTCGATTTCCAATCTCTCCTGGTATCGATCGACTTCGAGTTGAAGGCTCTGAACTTGTTTTTCCACGTCTTTCAATGCTCTTTGGGCAGTGGACAGCTTGGCCTCAAGACTGATTTTGATTTTACCATCTTCAATGAGAATTTCATGCCATTCGTATAGCTTGGGATGACCGGCAACTTTTTGAGTTTCTTTCAACAGTTCGGGTTCTTTCATTTCGGCGAATTTGGAGACCTTCTCCTGAGGCAGGAAACAACTAAGAAATTGGGAGAAATAGGAGGCGATCAAAATTTGAATAGGTTGCCGATGAGGATCACTTGAATACATACCACAAATTATTGGCTTGAATGTTGAATGATTGGACAAGCTCTTGAACATGAGCCATCGTCGCTTTTTTACCTGGACAAAGAGAAGATTGAGCTCTGTTGTTGCCAGATGCAATGGTTTCTGAGATGAGGATTTGATCGACTTGACTTACCGTTGACCTCAAAGACTCGACTGTTATTGGCTAGGATGAGATTGAGCTTGATGGTTACATTTTTCTTGCCAGGATGACCTTTTAATTCGATTTCCACGGATCCTTCCTCGGTCCCAGCTTTGATGAATAATTTAACTTCCGATGCCCTATCCAAGACCTGCAATAGAAAATGACGAGGTGAGGAAAAGTGTCAAGGGTAGTCTACTATGATATGTAGCAAGGATGACAGACGCTGGGAGGAAATCCGAGTCCGAGTACAATTGCGCAGACGAGGGTACTTTTCCCAGTCCCATTTGGGCCAATGATCATGTTGAGGTATGGTCCTGGTGAGAATTCGACGCTTGAATAGGTGACAAAGTTTCTCAACGCGACTCGGACAATAGATCCAGGCAAGTAACTAGGGTGGGACTCAGTAAGATGTGTGAGTCAATTATGATTGTATATTTGGCGGAGAGAACTGACCCTTCGCTATCTCTGACGCCTTTGGAGGGAACAAAACCCTTGGAACGGTTTGCGACATGATTGGTTTGCTCCTCTTCCTCGCTGAGATCAACCGTTTCTGCTCGTTGAGTTTGGACACGCTCTTTTCCTTTGGCGCTGGTGCGGGGGTGAGTTGGAGAAGGGTTTTCAGTCTTCCTCATTTTTTTGGATTGGTGTGATTGGGAGACAGGTTGATCGATCTCGAGATCGTCTTGCGATTGGTGGTTGCCATTGCGGATTCCGTTTGTCAGTCGTTGTGCGCCAGTTTCGGTTGAATCGAGCAGCTCGTCGTCAGAAGAGTGAATCTGGCGAGACTTCCGCTTTGATGACATGTTGGTTGGCTTTGGTTGTTCTTTTCCTTTCCTTTTGTCAGCGCGTTCAACATTTTGATTGTTTGCCTGTACGCGCTCAGCTGCGCCCTGTTCGGCGTCTGTCACAGTATCTGTCACAAGATCGCCCACCCTTTCTTGCACAATCAGCTGATATCTTCGTGATGAAAATCAATCAACAGATTTTAACAGAACCTTGTCCATTTATTTGATTGAAATGAAACCATTCAGCACCAAGGCAAGCTACATTTGATTCTGTTGTTTCAAACCAGAGGCTCAATCTTGACAATTTGTTTTGTGTCAGCAGCCCTTTGCAGATAAAGATTTCAGGGGACATCATTACCATGATGAACTATGTCTTGGAAAAGAATTTTGGTTAAAAATAGGAAGCATTTTGATTCCAGAGAGGCACATCAGACACATCAAATTGGAATTCAGGTGGTGAAAGCTCCTACCATCCAATGGAGACAACACCATGAAACGTTTGCTGAAGATATTTAATATAATATTGGGTAATGTTGAAACATGAAGCTGTGAATTCTCTAGACGCTTCTGGCCAAATCATTACTTGCTTCATTTACTCTAATCTCCAATCCTGTTCCCTCATTCCTCAATCTCCTCACTTTTTTAGCATCCATTCAATCACTGACTTGTCTCAATTTGAATCAGCATCACAATATCAACTCAAACAATTCATTATCTTTCCACTCTAATGCTCATTTAAAACACAGTGCCTTTTTCTAAATGGTGAGAAGAAAGCTTTCAACACTTGCTGGGCCTGGGACCCATTGCTGATCTCTGTTATCACATTCTAGTTTTGTGTTCTCTTTTAGCATAGTTTCCTCTCTGCTTTAAGTTTCTAGCTATCACAAACATTATTATTCTTGGTGATGATTCTCTTTAACTCTTGTGATTTCTTGTTTCTCTGTCTCTACTTTTCCTTGACTCTCACTTTTTTTATTCTTCAATTCAGGTTTGTGTTTCATCAATTACAAATCATAGGTTCAACAATTAAAATTCAGTAATACCCATTAAAGATTCACAATTGATTTGAAAATAGTCCAATTTTATTAACTAACCCTATATTACTTTTAATTTGACTTGAATCAATGGCCTAAAGGAACACTACTTGATTTAGATTCATTTCACCTAATCCCATTCATTGCCCTCAACTGTTTCAATGAAATTTTATGCACTGCATCAATTATCTGCTCAGACTGACAGGTCCAATGAGTCCTGAGACCGACCTGTCCAAGCAATTCTTGGACATGGTTTCCCGATAAGATGCCAACTGGACTT
>SMGU01009783.1:0-12500 GCA_004348175.1 Puccinia novopanici
CCACATCCGTCCCTCGTCAATCCATCGCGTTCCGACGGGTGATCCTCACCCCCTTCCTCATCAAGGGGCTTCCCCGTGGATCCCGGGCCGCTACCGTCGGCAAGGCTTTCGAGAAGGCCGAGATTGGCAAGAAGTGGGAAGCCAGTGGGTGGAAGAAGAACATTGACTCGAAGACTACCAGAAGATCACTCACCGACTTTCACGGTGAGGCACTCACTTCCCCTTCTCAAACATACACCCTACATACTCTTGGGCTTCTTATTCTTAATATCCCCTTCAATCCCCAATGAGCTCACTGACCCTATTATCCCCTTGACCAACGTTCCGGTATAGATTCGAAGTTATGATTTAAAGCGACAAAGACGGGACATCATTAACAAAGGCCTTTGTTAAAGCCAAGAAAGTACAGGCATAAATAATTTAACCATTTGTGTACTTTAACCCACTTCGCCACCCCACCTGATCCCACCCTCCTCCGCCCATTTCCACCGTTGTGTGCGTGTTGTAACCCACTTTGAGACCCATGGCGATCTTGGGGCACTACTGAACAACATTTCGAGGCTATGCGACCCTCTATGCAACCTAATGACCTTGATATGCCATGTCTCTGCAATTGTGTAAGATGTAGCCTCAGGTAATCTTGGATGGATTGAATCTTGGTCACACGATGTTCTTGTCACTAAACGCGCCTCGACCATAATAAGTGACCATAGTTGCTTGTCTCACTTGGCTGTCTCCCTCCAGATGTGTACCCTCTGAGTACATCATGACCTGGGCATGTTCGGCTGTCAAAGCAGCATCGTCCCGAGCCAAGTTCTTCTCGTGATGTCAATCTCGAGAAATGACGATGTACAAGAAGACTTCAATCGCCCAATGTGCTCCTGATCCAACGCAAGAAGTGGCAGGGATGCGGCTTAGATCTACCGACAACATCCATTAGCCCGCTTGCTCCCTGCCGCTATCTCTCGATCACTATCCAAGCTTAGCAGGCTGCTTCGTCCGATCGGTCGGACATTCTGCTTCGTCCGATCGGACTTCTGCTTCGTCCGATCGGACCTTCTGCTTCGTCCGATCGGACCTTCATCCCCGCTTCAGATCGACTAACTAAACATGTATCATTATGAGGGGGTTCACAATGGGATTCCATCTGTAATTTCCGTATGGTTCTGCGCGGCTGCTGCCCGCTACATTCTAAGCTCCCCAACATAGCACAGCTTCTGAAAATGTTGCTCTTGTTTGCCAAAGGAAACACTCTGATTCCTAATTCTGAAGGTTTTTTCTCCTGCCCCCCGGAGTCCCCTTTACATGACCTCCCATCTATGAGTCAATCTCCCTAAGTCAGTCCTCCCCACACTGCTCTTACCACATCATCTGTCAAGCCACAAATCTCAGTTTGTCAGATAGATACAAGATCAAGATAATTACTTTTAGTTCATGTCAAAAACTCATTGGCTATTTTTCTCTCATGCTTGTGTTGGCCACTATGAAGTGTCTAACTACATTTTGACACTAACATGGGATTGTGGACAATCCCCAGCATGTGGGAACATTCTTTCCCAAAGAATACAGCCATATTATTAATCCTGAAAATGATTTTGATCATGAAGAAGATCCACAGACAAAATGTCTTGGGTTAAATTGGAAAGTTACTTGAAACCACATGATCAGCCAGGGAGATTCAGTGAGAAATTTGATACAACTGGGATATTTTTTATTTTGGAGTTTCTTTATTATTTATTCTCACAGTTTCTTTTTAAAATTACCAAACAAAATTTGGGTTTCCTTTTGTCAGCTGCTGTGGTGCCAGGGCTAGTACCTTCTTGCTACATGCGCTGCAAGAGCTGAATAAATTTAGGATGATTTTTTTTTTTTGAAGGTTTTGGGAGGGTGTTGACGTGTTTTTGGAGGATTTGGATATTTTTTAGGCTGTGTTTGGCAGTGTCATATTTACAGGTGTAATAATGCACATTGTCATGAATAAAATCACAACAATTCAAAATGAGGCAACTAAGATGTAATTTGGTGAAGGAGATAGGATGATTTCACTTCTAGAAAAATCTTTTGGAATTT
The DNA here is from genome assembly GCA_004348175.1 of Puccinia novopanici. Classification (NCBI taxonomy): domain Eukaryota; kingdom Fungi; phylum Basidiomycota; class Pucciniomycetes; order Pucciniales; family Pucciniaceae; genus Puccinia; species Puccinia novopanici. Next base: position 2,071 of record SMGU01009783.1, read on the forward strand.
ATCAGGCCATCTTAGCTACTGTAATGGCAATATTACACTATACACAACATCAAGTGTAATAATGCTAGAATGTTGCTCAGTTAGAGCCAAAACATCCAAGCCCATGATACTGTTGATGAAAGAGGTACCCCAGCTATCCCAAATATAAGTTTGTTTTCTGGATGTTCAATGGTTTTATTTTGAGTCAACTTATTTTGCATTATTACACCAATCTTTATGATGGTGCCAAACAGGGCCTTAAATTTAAGGAAATGAGAAAGGAATGGATGCTTGAAATGGGCCACAAGGATGGAATAATCATTCCCAAGGGGCCTGAAAGCAAGGTTTTTTGGGTGCCCTCTAAATATCAGGATCAGATGTGAAGCTGGGGGTATTGAGTGTATAACCTTATCTTCTGGGTCATGCAATCAGGTTTTGGATGGGGGTAAGATGAAGGATTTCAAGAGGAAGTACTCAATAGTAAATCCTCTTGGGAAGGGAATCCTTCAAGCGGGGCACATGCAGGTTCTGTGACAAAATCTGTAAGGGTACACACTGGGAAGACTCATGAGACTAATCACTAGTTGGTTCCTAGGGATGGTACTGGATAAATCAGGTTCTGGGTCTAAAATCACTCGGGGAAGATGCCACAGGAGCAAAGAGGCTCCTTTTAGGCTGTTCAGAGGCTTCCAATTTGAAGTAAGAGTTTTGGAGAGCAGTGGGATGTTCTCATGTGAATATATTGAGGCTATGAGATCTGTAACAGATCTTGTTCACAGCTACAGAACATTTTAGATGATCTACTGACATTTGTATTGTAGCTCTTCCTGGGCCAATCTTTAGATATTCTTTTACTATTAGATCTTCTCTCAGGGTGAAATTTCTATGGGAATGATGTAACATTCCCATTTGAACAGTGACTCATCATAAAGATCTGTCACAACACTTTTCATTCAACAAGTTCAACCACCACAGTTAAAATCACCATTTCTGGTGAATCAATCCAAAAAGAGTTTCAAATAATGATTATGAAGAAAATTCTGGAAAAATGAAAAAATAAAATTTGTGAATTTTTTCAATTTTTGCTGATTTTCAAAAATGTTAATTAATATTCATTTGAAGCACCTAGAAAACTCAGAGAGCACAGCCTGGAATGTGATAAGAATGATAATAAATGAAAAATTTTGAACAAAAATAGAAAAGCAAATTTAGTGGCCATAGAAACAGGCCTGAAAATTGAATTAGATCTGATTTCAGTGCAAAATTTATTTTAATTCCTTCACAAATTTTATTCTTTTATTTTTCCAAAAATTTTCTTCATAATCATTATTTGAAACTCTTTTTGGATTGATTCACCAGAAATTGTGATTTTAACATTGGTGGTTAAACTTGTTGAATGAAAAGTGTTGTGACAGATCTTTATGATGAGTCACTGAACAATTGTCATAAAGTATTTTTATTTTAATTCATATTATTCAATTATTTCTTTACACACCTGTGAATATGTGGTTATTGAGTAATTTAATATTATTAATCTGTGTAAATTTGCTTATAGGGGCCTGAAAAAGCTCTGTATGATTTACTGTGTTTTTGGAACTATTTTCAGATTTCAGGCTAAGTTACTACTTCTACTGGTAGAAGGATATAATTTTATTTCTGGGTTCAGTGGGTGAACCTAGTTTAATTGGGGAGTAGAACTCATTGGAATAATAATATTTTATGACATAGTATTCCTTTAGTGATTTTATTACTATATTATGGTATGTTGGTACTATGTTGGCTTGTCTCTGAATAGTAGCAAGCTGACACTTTTTGCAATTCTTTTGTTTCAAAATTTGGTCTGAATTATCTGATTCTCCCTGATCACTCTCTTATTGTAAATGATGACACAGAGCCATAGACTGGATTGAAGTGGACACATGAACTACTCACAAGATCAAACAATCATGCAATAATTTGATTCAACAATGTTGAAATAAATCATTTGGGGACCTTTATGTTATAAATTGAGGGATTCTCTGGCCCTAAAACCAATCCTTAGTCTATTCAAAAGAACCGTAAAAAGTAAGTTCCTTCAGTGAATATTCTTCTCCTACTAACCATTGTGTTTTCCATACCACCCTTCCCATTTTACCTCACTGGAATATTTGTCATGCCTCTTAATCTTGGCCATTTACTTGTTCCTTATAAATAATTTGATGCAGTACCACCACTTCTCCTTATCTAAAAGTGTCTCATACAGTGAGGCAGCTCCACTTTTTTCCTCAATACAAGCACCTGAATTATCCTCAAATTGCTTGGTATCAAGGTAATTCTTCTTCCAGAGGTTGATAATTTTCAGCAAAAAACAGAAATTGAAAATTGAATCTGGGTAATCTGGGTTTAATAGGTTCATCCACACCACAAAAACCTCAAATGACTGAACTTGAGTCATTTCACTGCAAAAAAACTCACTGAACTGCCTGCAATTGCCATGTAAATTTCCTTTGTGCACAAAGGCTAGTTTTATGTTAACTTCAGGCAGTTGAGTGAGTTTTTATTGCAGTGTTTGTTTAGGTCCCACCAATGTCTTACAACCTTAGCTTTACAATGATGCTTGAAAATTTCTATCCTCCAAGTAAGGGAGGTCATTTTTGCAGTAATCTTCTTGGAAAATATTCTTCCTCAGCCTTCAAATTCTTCAGTTTGGGATTGAGAAAGAGTTAGTTGAAATGATTTATTTTGAGTTTAGCAAGGTACCTTCTCTTGCTGAGCCTGATTATCTTGATCCTTTAATAGTTTAACCATATCACTTTCTCTTTCTCCTTACAAAGGCAGAGTTGCTCCTGCTTTCCCTATAGAACTCCATTTCTTATTTTTTACGATGATTTTGATTAGTTGGAGGACTCAATGTAATATTTTCATTAGGTTGATTCTGCTGATTCTGCATGCTGGAATTTTGAGATGAAGGTCCAAATTGACAGTCAATATTTTCCACTTCAGGGAAGAATCATCTTTGTTTGTGGTGACTGAACCTGAAATCTGCAATAATTTGAAAATTTCAGATAATAAAAAAAAGCAAGGAAAAAATAGAATAGAAAGGAAGAACTTATGGTGTCTGTAGTTAGGAATGTTTTGTTGTTGTTTTTTTGATGAATTTTAATGAAATATGGAGAAGTGTTGTTTGGGTGGGTTTTATATTGGGTAGATGTAGTTTAACATGAAAAAAGATATGATGAGTGCTTATATCTAAATTGATCAGTAATTCCCAAGTTGTTTTTTATTCTGAAAGATTTTTTATTTTATGGATATGAGATCTGGTGTTACAAGCTAGTCTGGGCACCAAACCAAGGCCAGCTTAGAACTGTGACAAGGGGGCTTGAGTTTATGCCCAGGTGGCTTGGAAGTGTGCCCAGGGGGCTTGATTTTCCCAATTTGTGGAGCCGCTGTTCTTGAAACATTGCCAAGCTTGGAATGGAACAGCCAAAGCTTTCAACCAATCAAAAACTACCATTATACATTCAACAACTCGTGAAATCTCCCCAGGCTGGATTATGATGGTCAGAAGTCACTTTGTTGACTGTAGAAACTTTTTTTGTAGTTTTAATATCTTTTTTTGTCTTTTTTTAATTCTTAATGACTTTGTTTCTTTTTTCTTTGTGTTGATATTTGAAGGCCACAACCTTGGCCATCATGGACTCCTTTGATATGGAGATTGAAGCAAATAAGGACTGTTCATGTTCACTCCTGAAGGAACTGCAAAATCTGAATAAAGAAATCGCTCAGAAAGAGGCCATCCAAAGGGAAAAAAGCACATAACATAATTAGAAAAACAACTGGCTCATGCATAAGGAATGCAAGCCAAATTCCATAATAAAGCCAGAAATAAGAGAGCTAATTTGTGAGAACCTCAATGAAAATGGAATGAAAATCAATGATTCCATCAATGCATACCAAGTTTCCAAGAAAAAAATCCAGAGGATCAAGTCAGAGGATCCCAATCTTTTTTTAAACAAAAAAGAGAGCAAGAAAAATCACTGAATAGATGAAAACTGAAATCCCCATCCAAATGGATGAAAATTGACTAAACCTCTTCACAAGATGGTCAATTTCATCAAAAATTCATTTGATCTGGCTATCTCAATATAGGCTATCAGTAACCTGATCCACAATATGGATACAGTATTTGACACAAAACCCATGCCACAAGGTGGGTCCCAGGTCAAATTTCATATAATGCAGATTATTTTTCACTAATTTTTTTGGGGGCAAATTTAAACATATTTGATGATAATAACTATTTTTTCCTACACTTTTTAGGGAGAAGAATTTAATTTTACAGTTCATTTTTCCCAAAAAGTTTCTTTTAATATTTTTGGCACTACACCCAGCTTTCTGAATGTTTTTTTTAGATGGCAAAGCAATGCATTTTGGTAATTTTAAACTTTATTCCCACTTTCAATAGTTTAAAAAACAACACCAAAATCCATTTTTTAAACAAACTGCAGAGAAAGTCCAAAACAACAAGACACCAAAAAAAGGGAGATTTATTGTGTTTAACCTGAAATCAGAAAAACTATTATGTTTTAAAATATTGAAATTGTGGTTATAAGACTTAAAAAGGACCAAAAAGAATTGCTTTGCAATCTGGAATAAGAAACATTCAGAAAGACAGGTGTAGTGACAAAAATATTAAAAGAAAGTTTTGGGGGAAAATAGACTTGACTATTAAATTCTGAACCCTAAATAGTGTAGGAAAAATTTCAGTATCATCAAATATGTTTCAATTTGACCCTCAAAAAATTAATGAAAACTAATCTACATTTTAATAATTTGACCCATGACCCACCCTTGTGGAAGGGGTTTTGAAGGTGCAACCCACCCTGGCGTCTTGGGGATTCCGGGGTGGGTTTCACTTGAAAAACAGGTGGGTCATGTGTCAAAGACCCTATAAATATATCATGGAAGCTGTTTAGTAATATCCCTGCATCCTGGAAAAACCAGACCTGTTACAACAACACACAATTTTTTTTCAACCAGTGTTGCTTGGATGTCAGGTGGATGGTTTTTTTGTTGATGAAGGCATTTTTTATCTCCACTTGGTTCAAGCTTATGGATACTACCCTTCAGTTATGCCTTTTCTATTTTTTTTCTCTTGGTCTTTTTTTAATTTTTCATCTTATTTTTCTTTTTAAATGCAGGAAAGCCTGCAGTCCTCAATCTTGTACCCAAGGCCAAGCTGATCACCTTGATTGGCTGCCTTTCAACTGAAGCATTCAAATAATTCAAGCTGCTCAGCACTTATGGCGGCAAGGCTAAAGGGGTAGGGGCAATGAGTTCCAACTCTTCCTTGAAAGCCTTGGTGACCAACTTCCCAGGGACCTGGTCTTTATCCTGGATAATGTGCCAATACATGAAGGTGAGGCATTCAAAGAAGTCAAAAATTCCCACAATGCTTCAAAATTGATCAAAGTTAAGTTTTTAACCCCTACTCCCCCATTTCTCAATGCCATCACAAACAGCTTCCATTTAATAAAATCATACATATGGGGTGAAGAACCCTAAAATCACCTCAAGATTCAATTACCAAAGCAATCACCTTGGAAAAATTCAAAAACTTCCTTGCTCATTGTGAGCAGTTGTACCACCCCTGCACCAAGTTCCAGGAATTACTAGTATGTTTTTGTCTCCTTCAAAAGATTATCATATATTTCTCCCTTGCTCATTCAAAAATACAAAAAAATAATCATGATTTTTCTTTTTTTCAAAAAAATAAAATAATTTGATTATTATTATAAATAATAATAATAATAGCCCGGTTCACGTAGCTGCTTGTCTGCATTTAAGTAAGCAAGCAGCTATCAATATTGAGCAAAAAATACACATAAAATTTTAGCCACTTGCGGCAACTGTGAGCAAATCCATCCTCCACTCATGAGAAATGGAAACCTGACCATCAACACACGCTCCAATTCCCACTTCATCCTGCTTGCCCTGACATCACTCTATCTACCCCAACTGATTCCAGACAACACCCATCAGGTTTTTTTTTCATCTTTGAAATTTCTCACTTACTCATCTTACCAACACAGGCATGAGAGGCTACTCTGAATGCCAGGCCCTCATACAAGACCTTTCCTGGTTATACTATGGATGGAACTGAACAAGTTGGATGACATGGTCGACACCGCAATATTCCGCTTTAAACCCCTATGTACGGTGTAAGACTCAAAAGTGCTTGTTAGAACCTTTTGCTGAATTGAGAAAGGTATGATGGAGTTGCAAGCTCTGCCTTTCTATGCTATCAGAAAACAAGACCACCAAGGTACGCTTGGCAGCTTTTATTAACGTGATAGAGGATGTGTTCAAGATGAGCTGTTTGATTGACAAATATGTTGATGTTGTTGTTATGGAATAGTTTCAGAGTGCCGGGTGATGGTTGACTTCTTCAATAATGACTTCTCGATGTTTGATGAGGGTGGGGATTGAACCAAGGACATTGTTATTTGGCAAGGGTGAGTGAGGATGAAGAATGTAGAGATGGATGGAGATGAACCGTGGTGAGAAGGGGGATGAAAGAGAATATGGAGAAGATGCTTTGAACAGGAATTTAACTCAGGTCCTTTGGGTTGGGTTATAAAATATAAGAAAGACTGGGTGGAGTATATGGCGAAATAGCCTAGTTGGGCAAGGCCACTGTTGAGGAAGTTTGCTCAGGTGGAATTGAACCAAGGACCTTTTATAAATGATGATGCTGATATATTTATATGTACTTCAGTGAGGTAAGATAGTATATAAAGTGTATAAGGGTTGATAAGGTTGATCAGGATAAGATATTCAGGATACTAAAGGGAGAATGAGTTGTTGACCAGTGCCCAGTGAGTGATGGGATGATGGGATGGTCTGAGGATACAAATGGCAGGCAGAAGGCCTCCTTATATAGTAAAATATGAGGGATTTTAGCTGCACAGCCACAACACAGCCCTAGCACAGATTTACACAGCTTCAGCACAGCCCTACACAGCTTTGGCACAGCCCTACACAGCTTTGAGGGAATATTGCTGTACAAATGTCATGCAGTCCTTTGATATGCAAACAGAATGAAAGGAATTCAATATGAAAGAAATGGGTCAAGTTGTGGTTTGGAATGTGTGAAAGGAATTCAATATATATATGCATAAGTATGCAATATGGTGATAATGAATAAATATACCCCAACAATTGACCATGACTGCGGAATCCATGTATCTTCAAAGCCAGTAGAGTTATGAGGTGGTTCCAGTGGGTAACTAGGGTTTATTTTGTCCAGAAATTCCATTTTTGAGGTTGTTTTGACATATCTTGAGTGGTTGTGTGATAAAGTAGAATTTTTTAATTTTTCCCTCCAGAAATACAGGAAAACAGACCACAACGGAAGCAGAAATTCTTTTCCCCAGAAGCAAGATATTCCAATTGATTTACAACTACCTACTTATGGACCGCGCATTTCTTGAAGATCAACTTGTTCTACTTCTCACAAATCAATACCTTCATCCTTGTCCTACCTCCAAAACTCAAGACAAATTTGATCTGCAAAAATTATTCAATATGGCAGACGCAGATTTCCGTCAATTGGCCAGGACAACAAGGATGGATTCATAAATGTCCTGGAGAGCATCTGCTCAAATAGTGTCTTCCATCAAGGTGGTATCCGACCACAACTTCCCATTGCACATCAGCTCGCCCTCACCCTTGAAAGTCTAGGATCAAACAGGAACAGCACCTCTGTTGGACGGTTCTCCCGCAATTTGAATGTGGGGCGAGGCACCGTGGTGAAAGTCACTCATTGCTTACTCCAAGCAATTATCTTGCTAGGCAAAGACTATGTTGTCTGGCTCAATGCAGCTTGTAGAGCTGAAATCTCCAATGTGATGAAAGGAGAGGGGTTCAGGGGCTGCATAGGATTTGTCAATGGTACGACAATCCCGTCATCTCAGCAACCCGGATACAACGGCAAATTTTTCTACAATTGTAAGCGGAGATACTCTGTAAATGCACAAATAATCTGTGACTGTGACAAGTACATCCCATTTTTCATCACCAGATGGCCTTGTTCTTGCGGTGACAGTCGAGTATTTAAGAGGATGCAATTGAATGCTAATCCTGCGGGTTACATTGATGAAGGTGTGCCTCTTGCCTTGTAATTGATTCAACTCACAGCTAACACATATCATTATCTATCTATAGGCCAGTATTTACTGGCGGACTCAGTGTACAAGCTAGCCGCCCATGTGATTCCTGCCTACAAGGCACCTGCATCCAATTCTTGTATCAATTCGGATTTCAATTACTGTTTGGCTGAATTGCGCGTCCGGAATGAACACACAATTGGTGTGCTCAAGGCCTGTTGGTCATTATTAAAGGAGATGCGTCTGCATCTGTATCGACCATTGAATATGCAACAATTTGTTGCATGGTTGTATGGCTGCATAATATTACATAACATGTTAGCTCAGCTTGGCGACCAATGAATGGAGGTCTGGGCAGATGTCGATGTTCCAGGGACTACTGCAACCCCAAATCCCTGTATGTCCAGGGATGTCGAAGAATTTCGTGATCAATTAACTAAGGATTGTGTTCAGTTCAACTACAGCAAAGTTACCCTCCCTCCTCCTTCATGACTCATTGTTGTATTAATTCTATTTTTTTTTTTTTGGCTTCTCATTTGTCTATATGTCAAGCCCAAAGGGAATTTTTTCTTGCTCTTGATGAAAGAAAAATATATCACATTGCTCAATTGACCCAACATCAAGCAAATGCAGCCATTCATTCTCACATATCACATCAGAAATGAGCCAAGAAGGAGACAAGAAGACATAAAAAGTAATGTGTAGAGAATCATGAGGAAAAATGAGGATAAAATGATTTAGTACGTTGGAAAAAAAGGTTTTGACCACCCTTGCCATTTTTTCTGAGTCTAAGAAAATACAAGTCACATAATAGCTTCAGCCTCAAGGGGAGTCTTACCCTGTTGAAGGAGATCAAGAATCATAGCCTTTTTTTCCTGGCGCAATTGTGCTTCCTTTTCTTCTTGATCATTTGCACAGGCCTCATCTCGGGCATACCTTTCCTTTTCCCACTGTAATTGTTGGGTCCATCAAGTGTCTTCTCTTGCCTCCCAACGTTCCTTGCGTGTCTCAGTCCGTGATACACGTTGCTCTTTGAGCTCATCCGGTTTTGTGGCTCAAGCGTCTTCCCGCTCCAAGCAGAGCCACTCAATCAATATCTGAGATTCAAGCATTTGGAAGCAACTCTCAGTCACACTCAAGAAAGCCCCGCCAGCAATACCTTTGGCGCCGGAGTTGATGCCCCGCCTAGCAACCCAGGGGACTTTGAAAATGAATTGATCTGAATATGTGCAGCTGATTGAGGGCGTCCCTGGAGAGCAGATGACGTCCCAACAACATTTGGGAGTAGGTGTTTTTGGGAAGGGGATGGGAGAGGATGGTTGGTAACCAGTTGTGAGTCAGTTTGTTGATTTGCCTCATTTTGTTGACTTGCTGACTCCTGCGGTTGACTTGGCATGGAATTGTTTCCGGATTGCCCTGGAGAGAAACCAGAATTGGCATTTTCTTCACCAAGAAGGGAAGGAACAAGCATACCGGATAATTCATTCCTTGAAGGGAGGGCCCCAATGATTCATGCTCCTCATTCTTGTCTTCCTCTGCCAATACTGATGTGCCGACACCATTAACTTCTTCATTGGATAGTAAAGCTGCAAGGTCCATTCCTGGTCTTGAATGGTTGAATTCGAAAGAGAAGTGACATTTGCTTTGTCACGGAACATCCAGGCAAGGGTAACACGGACATTTGCTCTCAAGAAGGTCATATAGAGCTTGCTGACCACTGTCGTTTTTGATTACCGCTCCTGTATTCTCTTCAAACATCCTCACATCCATGTACTTCTTTTTCCATTGCTCGATCCGCTGCTGTAATTTTTGTCCATTGAGCAACAGGTTGGTGTTCAACTGATTGAGCCAAGTTGCAAAAACCTCAAACGCTTGGGTTTTAGTCATCAACTTAATTCCCACTGAGGTCTTTGATCCATCCCCAAACAAAGCAGTATAATTCTTGAATCCTCGAGGTACGTCATCACATTCTTGTAATCCTCTTGACTGAAACTTTTCTGCCGGTCCTTGACTTCATCGGACTTAGACTGAGACTGGGTTGAGCGTGAGGATCTTTGATGAGAGGTTTGAGATCGACGTTCTTGATCCTTCAAGAGGTTGGCCATCTCTCGCTCTTGCTCCTTGAGTAGCCGAGCTTTTTCCTGTTCTGCGCGAAAAGTGGCCATTTCGGCCTTGGTTTGACGTCAATGTTTGGCTGGCGGATCAGTAGGAGTTGCTGCTGGAGCACCTGAATCTGGGGGACTGATGAGTCATTCTCATTTGGGGATGACTGTGACTGATTACAAGTCACTTCCGACATCTGAT